>VOMN01110935.1:0-11672 GCA_014899125.1 Orchestia grillus
CCTGGCCTCATCCCCACCGCCTGGCCTCATCCCCACCGCCGGGCCTCATCCCCACCGCCTCCTTTCATCTATCATTCATAGATGAAAATTTCAAGGAACAGATTTTAAAGTTGGTACTCGTTGAAACACTGCGCACAGACTCCGCAAAATCTTGTCCAAAAAATTTGACATAAAATAGCATTCGCTAAACGATATATTTACTTGGGTAATTGACGCCTATGNATAGCATTCGCTAAACGATATATTTACTTGGGTAATTGACGCCTGTGCGAATACGTCTATGCTGAATTAAACAAATGAAAAAGTTAAATTAATTTAATTGCTCTCCTCTCCTTGCTTTTGTTGTGTTGAGTTGTTTGATTCAATTTACACGGGCACGAATGTTGTACATATCACAGCGTAGTATTATTAATTAATTAACAGCCCACGCGTATTGTACCGTCAATGTCCTGAGAAATGTAATTCAATGCAGTGAATATGTGAAGTAGTTGCGCTCCACTGCGCCACTCTTGACATCAGCTGTAGTTGAGAGTACGCTGCACAAACATCTTCAAAATTATGCTCATTAATACTTATTTTTATCCTGCACAATTCATCACAGTGCTTGCATCGCCAGTTTATCGCTTTTTAGACTTTTTTTTGCTAAAAATGGGAGGAGGAATTGTTGCATTTCCCACTCAGGGGGAGACGCTGAAGAGGATTGTCTTTCTGCCAACCTTGGAGACTTCATCACCCTCGGGGGATGAGTAGGATTCCCTTGCTGTGTTGGCACCGTCAACCGTGTGATAAGTTAACCGTGTAAGCTGAAAACGAAACGTACTGTGTGATAAGTTAACCGTGTAAGATGGAAACGAAACGTACTGTGTGATAAGTTAACCGTGTAAGATGGAAACAAAACGTACTGTGTGATAAGTTAACCGTGTAAGATGGAAACAAAACATGCTGTGTGATAAGTTAACCGTGTAAGCTGAAAACAAAGCATACTGTTTGATAAGTTAACCGTGTAAGCTGAAAACAAAACATACTGTGTGGTAAGTTAACCGTGTAAGCTGAAAACAAAACATACTGTGTGAGAAGTTAACCGTGTGAGCTGAAAACAAAACATGAAACATAGTCTCGCTTTTAAAATTACAGACGTTGTGGCGGAGGTGGTTAGACCATTCATTCTTTAATGATGTAATACTGACTTTAATAATAATGATCGCGCTTTCGAAATCTGAGTGGTCTAAGTGGACTTGCTTTTATCACTTCACATCTAAAATTTACCGAGTTGCTCCAACGTAATTTGCAAAAACGAAAAAGGTGATTTGATAATGATTTGTGCGTATCATTTCACGGAAGTCTACAATTTTAATGCGAGTAAAAATTATTGAATTTTAGTTTTACTTTCTGTGAACCAACGTCGATTTGGGGAGCAAAATCTCGAGTACTACATATGCTGGTGAAATAAAATTTTTTCTAAATTTCGAGTACTACCGCCACGCTGTTGAAAATAAAAACTTTTCAAAATCTCGAGTACTACCGCCCCACTGTTGAAAATAAAAACTTTTTTAAATCTCGAGTATTACCGCCCCACTGTTGAAAATAAAGACTTTTCTAAATCTCAAGTTACCGCCCCACTGTTGAAAATAAAAACTTTATTAAATCTCGAGTACTGCCGCCCCTCTGTTGAAAATTAAAAATTTTCAAAATCTCGAGTACTACCGATACGCCGTTGAAAATGAAAACTTTTTCATTGCTGCGTTCTTGACTGAACTGTTCGTATTTCTCAGTGAATTTTGATGGAGGAGGGTGGAATTAACAAAAGTCATTTCAAATTTGACCGAAACTTAGATTTGAGACTTCCCTTCAACAGTCGGATGCCGGTACACTAGGCGGCCTCGAAAATTTATTCCTGACTCTGCTTTGGTGTGTTGTTGAAAAAAGGATGTACGTATATGTTATGAGCGGTGCATGAACGCTGACTTTACGTAGGCAGTAGGTACATACATATGAATCGGGATATGAAAGACAGTTTTATGAGGGTCATGGTAAATGATGATAAATCAATTTACTTACGTGTTTGTGTTGAATTTTTAAGTTTTGGCTCTTCGCCGCGCTCGTCGTTTCACTGCAATTTCCGTTGAATTCCGTGATGCTGCAAAATGCTTTGCGACCAAAAGAATTTTGGCTTCAATGCAATATTCTATGGCCCTAATTTCATCACTGCTGTCTTTGCGTCCATTTCTGAAGCTGAATTTCCCAGGAGAAAAGTCCACGGGAGTTCAGTGAAACATTTCGTGAATTTGCTTGACGTGCATGGCGCTTCTTTTTGAATTTCTAAGTACTAATAACTCTCCAAACTTCTCTCAGGAGAATTAGACAAATGTAACAAAGTTTGCATTGCTCCATGGAACTGCAGCTCACGAAAGACTCTCTGTTCCAGTTTGCCGTGGCATTGCGATGTGCAAATTATTGAGGAACAAAAGGTTCTTGAAAAGCTGAGTGCCAGAATTAGAGCTGTAGTGCGTCTGAGAGTCGCTAGAGGGCCGTGTTCAAGTGTGAAAATCTGAAAAAAGTCCCTCTCCCACTGCTCCCCTTCCCACCGCTCCCCTTCCCACTGCTTCCCTTCCCACTGCTTCCCTTCACTCCCACATCGTCTCTTCCCTCCTACTTCCTTCCTGCCCTTTTCTCCCTACTCCCTCATTTTCTTTCCTCTCAGACTACCACTTCCTTCATGCTTTTTTTCTTGAACTTATGCACTTTCTTTTCACTTTCACCTCATTTTTTTTCCTTTCAGACTACCACTTCCTTCGTGCTCTTTTTCTTCCACTTACGCACTTTCTTCTCACTTCTATTCTCGTTTCCATTTTTCCCACCCTCTCATTTGCTGTGGACGCGATTGGACGCATGTGCAGACCTTCTGAGCGGCTTGTTTCTGGAGTACATTTTCAACGCGAACCTTTTTTCGTCTAATAACGGAATTCTAGCGAATAATCAGAGGGTTATTGTTTTAATCTGAGATAATGTTCTGTTATTGCCGAAGGTACGTACTTAGAGTATGAGGGGTTATGAGGATGTGTCGGGGGTATGAGGGGTTATAAGGAGATACGAGGGTTATGAGGAGGTATGAGAAAGTGAGAGGCGGTATAGGGGGGGTATGATGAGACGCAATGAGGTGTGAGTAGGTATGGAAAGGCGGGATGAGATGGAAGGAGGTATAAGGAGTTATGGTGAGTTGAGAGGAGGTGCAAGGGGTATGATGAGGTGTGAGGAGGTATATGGAGGTATGATGAGGTGTGAGGAGGTATGGAAAGGTGTGATGAGGTGTGAGTAGGTATAAGGAGTTATAGTGAGATGAGAGGTGTCATGAGGTATGATGAGGTGTGAGTCGGTGTGCGGAGGTATATAGCGTGGTAAAGGCGTTGAAGATATGTTCTTTGAGATCATTTATGTCTCGTACCTTTACGTATCTTGGGATGAATTTATTACGCGTATTTTTACCTCACGTATCTTTACGTGAATTTATTGCGTAAATTTTTACCTTCACGTATCTTTGCATGAATTTGTTACTTGTATTTTTACCTCTACGAACCTCTTCGTGAATTCATTGCTCATTCATACAACGCCTGTTTCAGGGCATCTCAAACATAAAAAAATATACATCATGCATTTCCTACAGAAACTTATGGCCCAACCTGTATATTTTCTGCCCAGTACATTCTCTATATGCAGCAACCGTGTACTCACGTTACTCAGTACCCACTGTACTCCTGGTACTCAGGACCCACTGTACTCCTGGTACTCAGTACCCGCTGTACTCACATCATTTTAAACCTATGCAGCATGTGTTTGTACATCGGCATTGTTCGTCAAATAATTGATTACAAAATAAATTTCAGCAAGAGACCGTTTTCTGAAGAGGTAAAATTCCCTCAAAAATTCCTTAGAAATCAAACTCAAGCGAACCTGCGGCGCTAAAATTTGTCGAGGAGCAGCGAGACGGAGCGGGAGGGCTCCTCTTCCCAGAGGGAGAGCCTAAAACAAATAGAAATTAGGAAAATGAGCGGGGGTGAAGTGCGAACTCGGTGCTCGAAAATGAAGTCCCTCCCTCGGTGCAAAACTACAAGAGAGGATTTCTTTCCATAGGACCAGCAAACACACACACATACACACACACACGCACACACACACACAAATAATAATAATAATAATAATAATAATAAGATGCGGTGTGAGGTGTGAACATTGGACTGAGAAACAAGGGGCGAGCTGTCAAGCACGTCCTCGAGACGGTCCCTCTGAGCGCCTGGAGCGGTCTTCGAAATACTGGAAGTGTTGTTGGAAATACTGAAAGCGACGTCGGGAATGCCAAAAGTGTGGTTTCAAGAGCCCCGAGTGCTGTTCAAATAAATCGCGCCCCGCTAACAAGCGCCCGTGCAATTTTTCATAATTATTTCGCGTCGGGGACGAGGGTTTGCTTTTGGCAGTTTGGATTATGCGCCAGCGATATTTTGAAGTGAAATTAGACGAGTGCTAAATATGGAGTGACAGTGCGCAACATTAACATTAGCAGTACGAATTCTGCTCGCGCTATATTTTGAAGTGAAGTAACACGGTTGGAAAATGCAAAGCGGAGTGAGAGTCCTTAGCTTTGACGATTACATAACGTACATTTCAAGGTGCTTCCGTTGAGGGTTGTGTTCACGGGATTGAATTTTGCTTGACTGAATGCATGTTTGCTAACGATGTTGAATGCGGCTTAGGGTTATATGAGGTGAAGTTCAATGCATGATGTACTAGGACCTCCTATCTTGATAACTCGGGCTCAGAATGGAGTCATCACTGCATCTACGCTGTGCTTCGTACGAACGTGGTTCCCTACTGTACAAAATAGCTTACTAATTTGAGTACTGCGGATGCGTCAATAGTTACTGTACTGAGTAGTAGTTGATTTACGTAGCAGTAGTTACTGCACCTAGCAATAGGTACTGCAGTAGTTACCATTGTCAGCAATAGTTACAGTATTTAGTTGCACTTACTCTACTAAGTGGCAGTTACTGTACTTAGTGGCAGTTACTGTACGTAGTAGCAATTACTGTACGTAGCAGCAGTTACTGTCCGTAGCAACAGCTACTGTACCGAGTAGCAGTTACCGTACCGAGTAGTAGTTACTGTACGTAGCAACAGTTACTGTCCGTAGCAGCAGTTGCTGTACCGAGTAGCACTTACTGTACCGAATAGCAGTTACTGTACCGAGTAGCATTCACTGTACCGAGTAGTTGTCACTGTACCGAGTAGCAGTCACTGTACCGAGTAGCAGTTACTGTACCGACTAGCAGTTACTGTACGTAGCTGCAGTTACTGTACGTAGCAGCAGTTACTGTACCGAGTAGCAGTCAGTCTGCGAGTATCGAGTGCGTAACAGCGCGCGCTGCCTCGAAGCGATCGTAAACTTCGCATAATGGTCCATCTTGCGAGACTCGAACTGCGTTTTTGTCGCCAGAGTTGATTTTACAGGCGCGCCGGAGCCGTGGATTGAAATCACTGGTCCTGGCTGCCCTTGGGCCACCATAACAAACTCTCCGACGAAACAGTCTTTGAAATTATAACTGGTTTACATGACCCGTTTGCTTGCCCGTTGAGAAATTGGATTGTTGTGTTTCCACGAGTGGCCTCGTGAGAATTTATCGCTGCATTTGGTTGATTAACCGGAGACAGTGACACACACAATCGCGTCACGGTGCTTCGTAAATATAAGCCAAGAGATTTCTACGTTGCGTCGATTTATGCCCCGAACAGCATTTCTTTGCTGTGTAGGCCTTCTGTCTGGGATTAAGCCTATCGGAAATGCCACCCTTGGACTTCGGAAACGATATTCTCCAAATAAATGGTTCCGGGTTCGTGAATAAACGAAACCTTGAAGGGGTGTTGCATTGCGCCACGACCGCCGCCCGTGCCGCACCCTGAGACTGATGCCGGAGCCCTGAACTCGCGATTGGCACAGAATTGTGTGCCAATCAGTGAGGAGAGAAATGAGGTCTGCATGCTGTTGCAGACCTTAAAATCGAAGCCCGCCGATTCGAGAAGTGCCGTCTGGCAGACTGGAGCATCAATTTCACGAACAGTGGGCATGCGACGTCAATGTCAATGTACGCGATGCTAATGTTTATGATTCCATGGGAAGTTCATGGAGGAAGAGAATGAAAAATTTAAGATCGGGGTGTGTTGGTTTCTATTGTGCATTCATTTGTGTTTTGAAATAGGCCACGCCAATTTAGTTTCTTCGTATCGCTTTTGAATTTTAAGTGATCAATAAGTATTTATTTTGTTAATAATTGCCTTATGTTTTTGTGTTTACAGAAGCTTTCGCTCTCTCTCAGCCCTGATGCCAGTAACTCGAAGTTGAAACTGAACTTTCGTAGATTTTTTTTCTGTAACTTGACACTAGAACTCATCATCCGCTGATTTTCTTCGCTAAATTCATATTGGAAGTAACGGAACTAGCCCCCCCCGTTCAGGAAACATAGGATAGGCAGTAGGGCTAGATTAATTAGGTTTCTCTATCCTTTGCTATGAGGACTGGGTTCCCCAGGGGGCACTGTTAGGTTACCTCAGCTCTTGTTAAGCTTTTGAAACGTCTATCATTCCTGCCCACTTAGCTTTTTCTCTTTTCTTATCTTCTTTGCTGCTTTTTCTTAATATTTTCTTCTCTTTCTTCCTAACTTACTGTTTCTATACGCAGGAACACACCTGTATGAGAACACGCCTTGTGTATAGTTCTCTAAGCTACATTCTAAATAGATTCTTCTCTTTCGTTGCGAGTTAGTTAGAGTTACTAAAGCGGTGCTATTCTTACTACTCGCTGAACTTCCAGAGGGTGTTTCAGTAACCTAATGTTCGAGCTCAACTTCCATAGATTTTCTTCCGTAATTTAATGTTAGAATTCTACTTCCATAGATTTTCTTCCGTAACTTAAAGCTAGAATTCAACTTTCATAGATTTTCTTCCTTAACTTAATTCTGGAACTCAATTTCCGTAGATTTTCTTAAATAACTTAATCGTGAAACATCACTTGCTTAGATTTTCTTCATTACTTAATTCTGGAACTAAACTTCCATAGGTTTTCTTCAGTAACTTAATTTTGGAATTCAATTTCCGTAGATTTTCCTCAGTAACTCAATGCTGGGACTCAACTTCCGTAGACTTTTTGAAGGCCGACACAACTATCACGTGCACGAGGGAAGTTTGCAGCTCGGTCATTTTTGTTGTGATTTATGTAGCTGACTCAATTTCAAAATGCTCGTCGCATTGCAACTTTGTGAATAAACCAAACGAAATGCACAAAATCAGGGGCTTCATCAAAAAATATTGAACCCATTTGTTAGAGTAAGGGACACCAAGAATCCATCTCGTAAAGAATACAATTGCAAACACAATTAAAAACAAGGTTATGTTTTAACACTGAATTCCTTACATATATTGAACTGTAATGAATCATTATTCAGAATCCTGTATTCTATATATACAACGGTCGATGAAGTAGGATAGTTCATTCACTATGTTTTTAGATAGTTTTGGCAATTTTTTTGGTTATGTGGTTTGGGTTTTAGTTATTTTCATTCATTTATTTAGTTTTTAGTTATGTAGATAATTCCTGAGAGTTATTTGCGCGTTTTTCGGTCACGTTGAAAATATGTCGTAATTATGAAATGGACATCATTTTACAATGTTAGAAAATCTAAGTGTGAACGCTTTTTTACAAATTAATTTACGTATTGTTCGCTTTCAGTTGTAGTGAATGTAAAGGAGTCTCTAACAAGAACTTATTAAGATTTTAGTCACTTATACCTGCAGGAAAATACGACTCTTTTACGAGATGCAATTGAAAGCACAATATTTATGAAGTTGTTTCAAGGAGACCACTAGGAAATCGAGTTCATCAATAGTATCTGAAATCTTCATTAAATTGTTGATTTCCAGCGCAAGCGAAAGCTCGCTTGCCTCTTAAAGTTATTGAGGAGGTCCCCGGTTCGATCAGCGAGGTGGAGTTCTTCCTTTCGAAAAAATACATAATAATATGCCTGTAACTATCTATGTGTGCATTTATGTGTTTCACAGCCTCCATTAATAAATACAAAGATCATCGCGGTATCTATGCTGCAGTTTGATCATAAACTTCCACTCAAGAAGATTGTAGAGGCGAATTATTTGCGGGTCCTGCCAGCTAGTTAATTAAGATTAAAGCACCACGTGCTGAAAAGAGCTGCACACCAGTGTGACCTGGGACGGGGGGTGCCCGAGCTAATGCTATGGTTTCTGAGGTAAAGTTTCCCATTGAGGAAAATTTCTCATGCCCCTCGGTGACATGTGCGGCTCGGGCTGTGTGGTGTGTAGGCGATGGTGTGTGGTGTGTAGGTGACGGTGTGGGGTGTGTAGGTGACTGTGTTATGTAGGCGACTGTGTGGTGTGTAGGCGACGGTGTGTGGTGTGTAGGCGACGGTGTGTGGTGTGTAGTGGTAAGGGCTCTCATTAATAGATTGAAACTTCAATTCCGTTTAATTTTGCTGTGAGAGCTGCGTTATTTTAACTCGTGCTGTCATCATCAATATTCGGCGTAATTTCTTCAAATTCAAACGCTGGGTGGAATAAGGAATTACCTTAATTCAAAATATCGAAAATTATAATTGCTGCTATTTAATGTATTGAGCGATTGTTCAAGACTTGGTTCCTAATTGCTATTTTCAACTTCAAGGTCTGTATAATAAAACACGGTTTGTTTTTACTAATTTTTGCTTTGTCGATAGCATGTCGTCTTTCAGAAGATAGGACACTCCAACACCCAAAAGATATTCTCATTACACTTGAATGCATTTTTTAACTACTCATAATTATTAATTTTCACATTTCAGTTACCGTTCCTCTTTTCTGATTTGCTAATGATTCTCTCACCCTTAAAAAATCACTATCGCATTCTCTTCTTCAGCGCTCGAGCGTAGAGCGCTCCGTCTCATTTGCATGTCATTTTTCAAAGCGTTCCCTGCAAAGCACTTTACGTCTCACACTCGACTCTTCATTTAAAGATTACGTATGTATACGAGCACACTGTGTGCACGAAAATTGTGTACGTGCGTCGAATAGATACATATTGTATTGAAGGTTAACATTTAGAGACATCTACTGTTTTTTTTATTGATTACCCAAGCTTTCGGTTATTTATTTATTTTAATAAATAACATATTGTATTATAATACGACAAACTTGTATGCTTTCTTGTTAGTGTAAAAGCATGCGTTTATGTGCTACAGGAATGAGACGAGGGAAAACTCCCGGGTCCAGATTCTCGGGTCCGTATTCCTAATCAGCGAGACTGGGGTGTCAGAGAAGGCGGTCGGTCCGTATCAGTGATACGGAAAATTACGTTACTCCTCTTGAGATTCACCGTCAATTTTGAAGCCCTGGTGACGCTAGTTTAAATTTGAAAGTATTCAATGCAACATTTCTGCTCCCGATTAACCATAACTTCCACCTTCGGCTTATAGCTATAATAAATAACATAATGAGATGGAATAAATTGTATACCTAAAATTAATAATCGCTAGCTGGCAGGAATCGTGAATAATTCGCCGTTACAATCTTTAAAAGTGAAAGTTTATGATCAAGCTGTAGCATAGATACTGCAATGATCTTTGTATTTATTGATGGAGGATGTGACACACATTGAAACCCACATAGATAGTTACAAGCGTATTGCTACATAGATGTTTCTAGTGAACATGTTGATTGTACATAGGCTACAATTGCCTCCACTTTATAAAACTGCTACGGTGAGAAAAAATGCGATGTAAATGAGTTAAAGATAATGTTAATGTTAAAGTTAATGTTAATGTTAAAGTTAATGTTAATGTTAAAGTTAATGCGCAGTAGTTGAAGCCATCATGACAGCATGGGACAGGGAAACGAATTTCTTAGATGAAGGCGAATATGTTAATCTTGTCACCATCTAGCGCAAAAACACGTTTAAAAAATTTTTTGCTGTTTTCAACCGAGCATTTTCGAAATTTTATCTTGAGGATGGGGCTAGAAAATAAATTGTTGTGTTACATTTGTCTGTAATTTTATGAGGTGTAATTTATGTGCTTCTTTGTTTTCTATTTTATGTCTCAAACGCTTTTTTGATTTCAAGTTTGCCGGAAATTTCGCGTACATGAATTATTACCGCGTTAGTTTCATGAATTTTTTGAATAACCAAACTCCATTTTCGATGATAACTTCCAGCAGGACTAAGCAGTTATGCGAACACAATTGTTGAAAATTGTTGTTGAAATGTTGATAAACTCTTTTCTTAACAAACTCTTAGTGGAGCACGTAGAGCGTCCCTTGCGTTCCAAAAGTTGGACGCGAATTGGAGTAAAAGTTCTCACTGCGGTGGAGACTTCGTTCGTATGACATTATACGTATTACACTTCTTCATTGAAAACTTGCTCTTGTAAAATAGAACACATTTGAAGTGAAGGGACGAACAATCAGCTTCACAGGTTTATCTTGCCCTCATCTTTTCTTTCTTGTCTTTCGTTAACCTCTTGAGACCCGGCGAGACGTGAGCGAGCTACCAAAACTGCTGTACAGCTTCTGCTGTATGAGCGTGTAGGGCTGTTGTAGCCTGAAAACTGCTTGTCTAGGCACCGATATTTAAAAATATTGGTGCCTAAATATGCATTCAAAAAATGTTTTCTAATATTATTGCCTAGATATGCATTCAAAAAATATTTTAAAATATTGGTGCCTAGATATGCATTAAAAAAATATTTTTAAATATTGGTGCCTAGATATGAACTCAAATTTTTTTTTTTAATATTGGTGCCTAGATATGCATTAAAAAATATTTTTGAATATTGGTGCCCAAATATGCATTACAAAAATGTTTTCAAACATTGTTGTCCAGATAATATTCTTTATTTTCAATTTCAAATATCGTGTGCAATAACTCATCTATTTATTGATGAGCCTCTACCTTTGTTTAGGTCTCACACGGTCGACTTTATCCTCAGTGATCTCAACTTAACTCGTTTCCCCAACTCAATTTTTTTTTACCTCTGTGCGGGTAAACTCGTTTGACGTTAGATTTACCGAAAAAAAACTAGACACGAGTGCACTCGTCCTGTTTGACCTTCATACTGGTCATATAACACGAGCAAATAGAGTCGTCTCGAAATTGTGCGTTTTAAGCAGAAAACCTGCCTGACAGAGAGAGGATTAAAAATACGCTCTCATTAGCCGCATCTTACGAGCAGTTTAGCGCAACGAAAATTCTTCAAACAAAAGAGCCCCGCAGCGCTGTTATGCCTAAAGGCCGTGTGAAATAGTATAGCTTAGTCTTGAATTTCACTTTTACGAAACTTTGGTTAATGTGCACGGAGGTGGCTCGAATTTGGACGCCTGTCTGCGCAGCATTTCATCCATTAAGGAAGCTGAGCTCGACGTTTTTTTCCCCACTTCGTCCCCACAATCCGGCGCAGTTCCCACGCTGTTTCCGTCGCGTCCTCGCAGCACGTGCGGGTGCCAACACCACCACCTCGAGGCTCCCCCCTGTACGCGCCACTCGCAAATTTCGCGTCATCACTGCGCCGGTAACTCGGCGCCGCTCGCGGATTATCGCCGGGCGCGCGAGGTGCCCGGGAATTTTTAAGGTC
>VOMN01110941.1:0-21045 GCA_014899125.1 Orchestia grillus
AGTTTGATAGTTTCTGATCCGATCTCGCTAAGGTAGTAAAATTAGTTTCGAAATTCTTTACAAAGTAAAAAAAAAAAGTAATCGAACTGGTCTATTTTAATCAAAATATTCTAAATTCCCCAGTCTCTATCAATTTATTATGAAGTTTCTTACATATCATCATACACTCACTGACAATATCATGGATTCACAGATTCTTCCCACAAATAGATTTCTGAAAAAATTAATAACAGTGAAAACGATGGCGAAAATAAAACCAGTAATTAACTTTTCCCACCTACAACTGACAACTATGTTACAAAGCGCTTATTACAGCAAAGTCCTCAACACTTTCCTCTGACTTTCGTAACGCCCCCGGCATTTCCTCCAGAAAATTTAGCGTGAATCCCAGAAGGCAGCGCACGACCCGGCGTTTCCGAACCGAAATTCGGTCGAGTGGCAGCCCGCAGCTTCATTGGCAAGACAAACAGCAGTGATCGGCTCCTGGGAAATAGCGAGAGCCGAAACAAGAAATGTACGAGAGGAATGGAAGGAAGAAAGCCTTCGAGATCATGAGTGGGGCAAACGTTGTGATTTGTTTTGTGTGGGAGCGCTGCAGGGAAATTTGGAAGTTTCCAAGTGTTAATGTCGGTATGTCGCTATGAGCTGTGGCGAGTCATTCTTTCTTTAGTAACTTGAAACAGTTTCGGAATATGAGGCCAATGAAGTCCTTCCACATGAAACAATTGATCGTTGAAGTGAATACTTGCAAGCTAGCAGTCTTGCGCGTAAAGTAAAATTTTACTTAGAGTTCATTCATATGGAGCTGAGCGAGTGGCTCTCTAAGCTGATTCACTTTTACGTTCGAAACATAAGCATCTCATCCCAGGCATATTTTCTTTACCTGATTTGAAACACGTGTTAGTAAAGAGAAATAACATAACAGGATAGGACTGAAGATAGGATGCAGTAGCATCGTTCATTTCGTGGATCATTCTAAAATAACAAAAATGAGAGCGTTCAATGTAAATTTCCCTTAAAACCTCTGGTTAAGACATTAATTATTGCATGATACAACACCGCATATCGCGCGAGAGTCATGCTAAGCTATATTGCAAAGTGCACCAGGCCAGGAACCTTTTTTATGGGGAAGGAGGGGAGGGGAGGAGGGTGACAATGTCTTTCAGGTGGACAGATTAAACAACAGAAACAACGAACGTCGTTAAAATTCGACTAACAGGATAGTATATCAAAAAATGCCTTGGGAATTAGCGACTGAATGCTTACACTAAAAGCAAACGCAATATTCAGAACCCTGTTTTCAACTTGAATGCTGCGGCACAGGGGAAAAATACTTTGTCAAATTTCCACAGCTCAATACGTTGAAATAAATTTAAATTGCCTACATCCTTTGAAGAATCATAATCGTTCTTCTAAAAAATCTCAAGACAATAGTGTAAACAGTACGAAAAATTCGTCTGAAAAAAGTTAAATTATTTCTTTCAGAAGTGAAAATTCACGAGATAAACCTTACGAGCATTTTGATAAACTTATTTCCAAGAAATCTGCAGCCGTTGTTCCGCTACAAGATAAAATAATTCAGTTTCTGAGTGCTTAAAATCAGTTAATATTAGACGCGCGCTGTTGACTCTTGAATGGCTGTAATGCGCCAATTAAAGAGGTCCGACACGGTCTGTATTCTGCTTCACGTATGCAGAATGAGATAATGTGAGAAAAACATTTCAAGCACGTTCGCCTCTCTACTGGTCATCATAATTGTCATGAGTATGACCGTGACGGGGACAATAAACTCCAGCAAAATAGCTGACGGATTATAAGTAATGAGAGCACTCTCAGAGCATCGGTATATATTGTTTTCTCCACCACACACTTTTGGGCCGGAATGAGCCGTCCACAGAGTGACTGTTTAGGTGATTTTCCTGTGGACTTCTCACGAGAGCAATGACTGTTCGTAAGATTCATGAAAAGTCAGCGCGTTCGCGTATGGAGGCTGCGTCAGAGTCGGTCTGAGTGCACCTGCGGTTAGAGAACATTAACGGCCACCGTGAGAAAAGTGCGCTCATCTTACGACACAAGATCACTGCAGAGAGTAACATCTCGGGCGTGTAAAGGCTGATGATGGTCCGATTAGCGCAAGCTATGCGACGGTAGCGCCGAACAACCGTTAGATTAGAAACCGCGCTCTCCCACAATCACGAGCTATTTTGTATGGATCATCGAGGCGTGTTCTGTTGTCGCGCGACCGCAGTGGGAATATACTGCCGACACCACGTCCGCGCGCTGCTTTGATCACCCACGCGCCACGATCCGGCGGCAGCTCCCAGACGATCTAACTTGCCCACCCTCCGAGAAGACGCGAGGCTGAGAATGCAATCTCGGCAGCGCAACAAAATTTCTTCCTGAAACAAACATCGTTGGGTCGCCCTTGGGCGATTTTTTCTATTCATCTATCATTTTCGTTTGATCATTTGTCTTGTGTGTGGCAATTTCTCTTAGGTTTATTTCACACTCCGGACGCTCTTCTCCTTCATTACCCATCCATCAGTCTATGACACTCACCCTCGTCGCCGCGCTCGCGCCTACCGAGCTGTCGTCGACTTCACATGTTCTGACGAGCCCCGCTGGTGAACTTCAGGACCTTGGTCGGACGCCTTGAATTACGCTGGAACTGATTTTTCGCAGTCAGCATCTATTGATTGCGGTAATGCCTAAAATAATGAAGAATAAACTTAAGTTCGCAAGCTTTTGTAGGGAATAACTTAATTTTTTCACTACAATAAGGTAGTCGTGTCAGTAATATTAAAGCTAACGATTTTTAACTGTGGAATAACTATGTTTGTATTTCATTATAAATTGTCAGCAGTCAATTAAGAAGTTTATAGCGTAGCTTCTGTGATGTCTCTAAGAAGCAGAGCAGGATTCGCAGCTTTGAATGATCGAATGGTGCTACAGAACTTTACGACTGAAAGCTCGCAATTTACGATAGTTAATAAGGCTCATTATAAGATTTTAAGGTTGTAGTTTAAATCAAATATATAAATTTTCCCCACGTTCACTCTAACAGATAACATGAGCTCGTTGATGAAATTTGGCTCCACGAATTATACTTCTTCCATATTTGTAGTGCTCCTAACTCTCCGTAGCTCGGCAGACTCGCTCAATAACTTGACAGCAATCGTATGGGATCACACATGATTTGTCCGGTATAATTGAGGTGATGGACTAGCTTTTATACAGATAGTCATGCACACCAATGGATAGCAATGGCCATAGCGAGGAGCAAAGCGCAACGAGTAACTCTCTTCAATATTGTGATACACGAGCAGGGCAGAGATAATTCTTGCTCGGGGAACACGCCCATATACTGCTTATATTTTACTCTAATTACCACTACACCGCGCGGAAGAGTCTAGTGCCTTTATTACTTTATGTAAATTTTCAGGAAAAATTGTCATAATATCCCTGCTCCCATACCGTATGTGTAAACTGAAATCGGCCAGAGGTGATGGTTGACAGTAGGTAGCCAAGTATTTAGAGAGATTACCGTAAATTTAATAAGAATAGTTATGAATAGTTAACATTTCAACACGTACCTCAAGTTTCTGAGCATAATTTACCAGTGGAGGAGTTAAGAAATGCTGCTCTATAGATCAAGAGCTAGTTTAGGTTAAATATTGCATTACAATGCATATTATCGATTTAATAGTTTGATACAGTGTATCAGAGGTTTGAAAAGCAGAAAATGGCCAAAAAGGCGGGCAACTGCATTACAGCTTAAATAATTGAAACTGAAATAAATAACGGAGATCTACTATGCATCCGCTGAACAGAAAGCCCTCGTGACGCGATTATACTTGCAAAGTTGCCACCTGAAAATGTCGTGAGATGAACTTGTGGTTAGGGGTGCAGGAATCATTTCGATGAAATTCATTGCACGACATATATCCAGGTAAGCACCTGCTGAGAATTAATTAGGAGGTAGTTCTCCCTTGTAATGATCAACATGGTCAGCAGAACGCAATGCAGCACAAGCTTAAATAGTCAGTCAATCACAGCAGGATATTTATATAACGTAAAAAATGAATAATTAATAAGTATGTGTTTAATTTTTCAAAGCAGTAAAACTAAAAAGTTCAGTCTGTCAGTAAAGTTCTGTCATTCTGAATGTTACTTTTGTGAAGATCAGAGTGACGATTGTGAAAACGCTGCTTCCAAAAGTCGAGGGTCGTAAGTGCAGTTTCCACAATCAATACATGATCTTCAAGAGGGCTATATTGCCTTTACGGTCAATGGGGGAGATGTAGCTGCAGTGCATCCCACACAAACGATGGTAACCTCGCACACTCCAGCGCACTGCAGGAGACAGCTGTCAATCAATGTTATACGTTGTGGTAGCCCAGAGGCCCNACCTTTACATACAAATCACAATTTTTGAACAAAGATGAATTTTAGCACGATAAAGTACTGTTAAAGCAATGCAAAAGTTAAGCTTACGTGGAACTTAAGACTCACAAAAGGACGATTATGTTTAAGACGAAAAATTTTCTAATACTGACAGTTTTTTCAGTTTAGTAAACAATCAAACAGGCTTAAGCAATTTACTTTTAAAGTAATGCTAAGAAAGTTCACTATCAATTATGTGGCGTACTTAATAAATAGGTCACTACGTCACAAAAAAATACAGGCACGAATATGATTCGGATCCTGTAAACATTTTACCATACTCAACAGTCACGCAGCCTTATTTTGTAGCTCCAGGAGAGAGGCAATATACATACTAGCATGGGGAATCTAAACAGTTGCCCTCTTTCTTCCCCGCCTAGTTCTTAAAACCCTGTAATAATCTACGCAAAAATGCACCCAATGTAGAATAACCTGTCCAACAAAACTGAACTCGAATCCGTCGAAGAAACATGTCTTACTAGAAATGAGTAATTTTTGGAAGTTCAAGCTGAAATCCCTCTCTCGAAGAACTAGACTTCTTTGATGAAAGTCACGTCGAGCCACCTTGCATGGTGATAAACAAATGCCATAAGCTTAAGAAACTTGGAAGACAGAGAGTGTCATCATTTGGTGAGCTGTGCACTCTCATGCATACCAATGATAAAGTGACTATTGCGTCAATATGCTGTAGGAAATTGGGAAGAATTAAATTGTAAAATACAGAATATGTCGCTTAGCATGCCAAATATACAAATAATTATTAGAATTTTGCACCACGAGAAGAGAATGCATGTGTTACAAATTTTGCAATATGCTCTTTTCTTTCCCTTTACTCTTTTAAAAAATCTCTTTCTTTCATGAGATCATATGCATAAAATTCTATTGAAGAAGGGTTCTAGTCCCTCTTAAAATCGATAAGAAAGGGACCGTGAAAACCGTGTCGCTGGCGCACTCAGATGGTCACTTGCGGTTGCAATCGGTGATCTCATAAGGACGTGATCCTCAGCTCTCATGACGCCCTTGTTCCAACTCTAAGCCCGTTATGCTCACAAGGGAGCTCTTTCATTTTTGAAGAGCGTATTGGCATTATCGGTTCTTCTTTGAGGAGCTTCAAACTGGCGCTTCCAATAGTAGAGGCGACAGCTGGCTCTACAAATTCTCGCTGATCTCCCTTAAGCTAATGGTATCCCCGCACAAACCCAGGCCACAATTTGCAATTTTAAACAGTTTACACGGAGAATGAGCCGAGGCCCGCGTCTGTGGCGCCTATCGCCAATATTATGAGAATAGATGGCAGGCGTTGGCGGGAGCCGAGAGACGAGGCGCCCAACTCGCACAAAATTCGTCCTTTGAATGTTCCGGGAAACTATACTTAGGAAGGCAAAACTCACCTTGAGTGTTTAAACCGTTCTTTCTTCACCGAAATGGTGTTACTGTGAAGTGAATATTAAAAAAACTTGGCGAATTTTGCTGATAAGCATGTACAGGAAGGCACGTATTTGAAGATCATTATAGTTTCCCTTCTGATACTTTTGCTAATGAAGAAATATTGCGACACGAGTTACAGCTAGTTCCTCAAGCGGAAAGCAGCGTAGCAGAATAGGGCAACAGAAGCGAATTTCTAGTTCGAAGGTCAATTGCATAAGATTTAATTCAAAGTCCGAGTCAGGATACTTGAATCTATCCGGAGTCGGATTCAGAAATTTGGGGACCAGTGCATTAACTCAGAAACACACTCGTAGCTCGTAGGTAATATTTGTTATTTTCTTGATGTTTCTCCTCACGACTGGTTCGCCATACATTTCGAAGCCTGTCGTTGTCGAGAAAAAGTGATCGAATTGAAGTATACATTCGGACGCATTCCGAATGTTCTGAGTGTAAGAAGGAAATATTTTCATAAACTTTGAAAACTTAGCAGTGATGAATGTCTTATACATTTGTCTAAATTTATATGTATGAAATTATATAACATTAAACTTCATGTTAGCACTTATAGCACCTGCAATATACCTCTTTCCCAAGATTTTCACTTCAATTTGATAATAAATTAGCATTGAATAACTAAATCGAATCCACCCGAAATTTCTAATTCATTCCTCGTAAGGTAAGGTTTACATTTGTTTTATCATTTTTATACATTTTACAGAATTTGAGATGAGGCAAGAGCTCATCATTGCCAAACAAAGGCAACATTCATTAGTGGGGTTTTGGTTGAAATGCCACGCCTTTACGGAGAACAAATAGATCGATTCTCTTCGAAAATGTCACATCCTATCTAACATTCCCTCGGGAATTGCTCAACCAAGACGTGATAATTTGCATGCGCTGTTTCATGAGAGAACTCAATCAAAGGAAACACTTCAGAAATATTTGTAAATTTAATATTTCTGTGCCAAAATGTGCCAATATGATACAGAATTTTTGTGCTTCGCATACGAGTCTCTTCTTTTTCATTTCGAAATGGAGGCATGGTGAAGTTAAATATGTACTCACATCAAGCGTTCTTACTCTTAAAATACTCTGACATTCCTTTCCCTTATCTAATTGAACCAATTTCTTTGAATTCTGACTCATATGTTGATGAAAACTGTACTCATCGATGTGTACTCCAGGTACAAGTGTAAGCCTGAATCGAATGTTACTCTTATTTCAACCTATTCACGTATGTTCGTGCATAAAATTTCCAGCTGTAGAAGTGTTCATGAAATAATTTCCCAATCATTGAATCAGTAAAAATTATTTCAGCAACCACTAATTTTTTTCCCAGTCGGCTAAGTTGTTGCGAAGGTAGAGAGTATCCTTATATTTTGCGCTGTTCCAGCTAGTTTCTTCCGAACATTGTTTTCACCATCTGAATATTCTGCAATGGTTGTACTGCAGATATATTTAAGATAGGTACTTTTCCACCTACAAAATTTCGGATTCATCAATTGTTCGCGAATTTTTCAGTCAGTGGACGCATTTTTTTCAGCAAAACACTTCTTTGATCGAAGTATCGAAGTGAATATCTGAGGTTTATTATCCTTCCATAGTAATAATAATTTAGATTAATTGTTCAACATTCACCCGTGGCTTGTGGTATTGAGATTTTGGAACCATATTCGGTGTAGCATGGGCTGTAGCTAAACCCATATCTCATTTCCCTTAATTCAAAATAATAATGGATAGTACTAGAGTCCTGTTAAGCAAATGAACATCAAATAACTGCCTCATCCTAAAGCGACTTGTAATTCTGTGAGCAAAACTAGCCGTGCAGACCTATTTTACTGCTCCCATCATAAAATTTTCTCGGACTGTTAATATCTAGCTGTCGATTATACTTAAATTTAATAAATGTACAAATAACTGAACAATAATGTTCATTTGGATATGAATTTCAACTTGCAGGAAGCGATAAATTAGATAAATCAATCTGAAAGACGACTAACGCTCAAATGATATCACTCTGGCAAGTTTTTGCTCAATCAAGTTTGAAAACCAAACATGTAGGCCTGATTTTCACTCTTTTTCTAATTTTGGCAAAGCCCGGACGGAGCGTGTTGACCGTAGAGATGCAGCCACCGAGGAAGGGTCAGACCTTATCTGATGGTCAGGGGCGGATGTTCGAACGGCCGTGCTGACGTTGCCAAAATTTGCCGTTTTGTGTCGCGAAAGAATATCAAAGGAAACAATGTTAACTGTTCGTAGTTTCATTGAATAGCCTAGGCAAGATTTCCTCTATTCGTGTGTAAGAAAAAATTTGTTAGAAGTTTTCTCAAAATTACGAATAGGTGTAAATAGGTTGAAACTTTTTGAGCGCATCAATCATTAAATTCTGACCGATTTACGTGTGCTAAATTTGTCCACAAAGCAAAAAGCAGGGACCGTAAATATGTATGAACTGGAAATAGTGAAGCGTTTACTATGGAGAGTGCTAAAACTATTTTTCGATAGTATAATTACAATTTAAGCTTTGCAAATTTCTGATAATCATAGTTCTCTTAAATTTAAAGAATCCTGATAATATGTGAAAAAACGACTATCATCTTTGCTTGAATACAAGGTTCCTATGGCTAGGAACCGTACTTATAGTAATATGGTCTCAGGCTAGTTCAAACATAAATATTTGAAAAGTAGAAGTAAAAAAATAATACATACTTAGGCAAAGAATGAACAACAACCACTGAACTGCGGGAAAGACAGGACTCCTTTGATCCACTCTGTTTCTCTCGCAGCACATAAAATAACTTTTTTCCTCGTCATGGGCTTTTAGGGAGCAAACTTCACGTGACGTTCATTACCCCTTGAAAGAGGAAATCTGATGAGTAAATCCTGTAAATTCCTTGAAGTTCACTGGTCATTGAGGTCCACCCTCACATTAGCCCCTTGTGATGACCAGAGAGGCCCGCTGCTTGGCCTCACCTTGAGGGCCTTCTTCCATCACTCAGCGAGGCCCCCTCCTTCCCGTTTATCGGCGTCTCTCATCACTCCATTCATTTATTGCCCCTTCACAGCTCTTATCGGCAGCAGGTCATCGCGTGCGTCTTCTCCTTAATGCGTCTAGGCCTCCGTATTTACTCTTTATTTATCGCAAAGGCAATAGGACGTCTCACGGAAGCCAGCATCATCACGTATTGTTCGCCAGTGACCGGGGTAATGGAATGCGTGTCTAGCGCGCGCTTCTTCGCCCGGCGCTCAGCCCTGATTTAGTCAGGCCTGTCGCCGACCTCGTGCGGGGGTGCCTTACTCATTCTCTTGGCCCGTTGGGTTTGTCGTAATGGTCAATCGAGGAAATTAATCCATTTTCGTAGGCTACAATAAGAAGACATGATGTTCAAATTCATGCTAATTTATTTTCATGGAAAGAGCCAGGGAATTCTTTACTCGAATGTGGCTTATTTCAGAAGAATTCCCAATTTTGTCTCGCACTAGTTACGCGATAAGTCCTTTGGCCAGGTTGAGCAATTAATGTTATCCTTTCAAGGAGAGGAAAACGGTCGCTTACTGAATGTCAATTGAGTTCTGGGCAGTATATTAAAATACATTTAATTTTAATTTAATAGTGTACTTGAAATAAAATGCCGAGTCTCGGCCAAATTCTGATAGGTCTTGATGTTGACTGCAAATAATTGACTGGAAGTGTACTCTTGTGTGAGCATTAACGCCATCCATCCATGTGACGAATGAAAGTTAATTACCTTTCAAACACTTTTTAATCAAAATTTTAATAATTCCAATCATTTCCACAACAATAATTTTTCGGTTACTTTACTTAAATTCAATGAAATTAACCATGTTACCAGCCATAGGCTGATCTGAAGGATAATGGAACACTTGATTCAAGTATTGTGTTCTTGAAAATATAGTTTTGCGTAAAAATATGAGAAAAGTCTCTAAAAGGACTTCATTAACGTTTTTGTCTACATCAATTCTCATTTTCCAAAACTTCTCCTTCTAACTTAAAACATTGGCTCTTACGAAATCCTGTGAATGCATTTTTTGGTGCATTCTTGCTAGCAATGTATCTTTCAACGTCATTCATCTGACCAGATTCTACATGCTACTTCCTCTGACGTACACTGCTCATTTCATGCTCCATTCCGTTTCTTAAACACAACTCCCCATCACAGGCATATTCCGTCCCACCTCTCACATTCACTTCGTTGCATATTTTCCTCCTGACTGCCTGGAGTTTCCTTGCTGGTCTCCTTACCTCGCGTCATGTTTCCCTCGACCAACAAGCGCACGCCGCGGCGCTGTGAGCGAGTGCGGCGTGCGCTCGTTCAACGCCCTGAGCGCTCGAAAGCCCGACGTCCCCTCCGTGTAAAGCAACTCCCGCGGGGGCTCAGGCTCCGTATGATAGCAAGTGGAGTGTGAAATTGTGAGCTCTTTACCCCCTTCAACCTTTGCTCAATCCCCCTCACCGTTTTTAATCTTTTTAGCTGACGTGGATTGAAATTAGGAGTGGCTCGAGTTGCAGGCGAGCTGGAGTTCTCGGAAGTGGCACCACACGCGGTGACTGAAACTATGTATGTACGTCACCGCTGAGCTGGGAAGACGGGGAGGCAAAAAATGTGCACCTGTACTTGTATTTGATGCCATTAGATATTTCGCAACTTAGAGCGTTGTTTCAATATTCATTTGAAACGAGTTGAAATCAACATAAGATAGCCGACAGGAAATTTTCTCAGTTTTTCCGACCTGCGTTATATTCAGAAAGGTTTTTATTTTTTTCAATTGCTCGTGCGCGGAATTAATTACAGAAAATCCCAAATCACGATTAATTTTGACCTCAAGATAAAATTTGTTCCACAATGAAAAATACAAGAGACCTTTGTAAGTGTGCCTCGTAGTATTTTCACTTATGTTTACGTATAAATTTTTTTGGCGGACGGCATCAGCGTCTACCCGAGAAATATCAAGTTTAGAACGACTTGAATTTTCAAGCACTTAAGTTCCATGTTCAAGGTACAGTAGATTAGAGCAAGTGACTGCGGAAAAATGTTCTTACATCCTTAGCAGCGGACGTCCAGCGACAACCCGACAATGCCTCGTCTAACATATCTCAAAACATACACGAGGTCTATTCCTTCACTCATTACTGTCCCCTGAAATTGCTCACATTTAATGGTAGTCCTAATCGTGACACACTGGAGACTTCCGTCGGGCATAACATGAGGTTCAACAGTCTGATTAATTCATGGATACCATCGTACGTGACTGCATGACTCATGTATTATTTTCCACAATCGCACGAGAAAAACGATATGATGATGACTTCGGCAATGTCGAATGAAATTTTTTTCGTTAGCTTTATAAGAAACACCCTACTTTGTGCGTCAGATTTAAGATCACTTTCTGGCACATTGGAGAGGGGCTAGGTTTTATGGGCACCTCTCTTATGGTAAAGTTCAGCAGGAATTAAAAGATATTCGAAAAACTAATTGAAACGAAATATTTTCCATAAAATAATGACGCTGACAATGTTTGACCAGGACTTAAAAGTTCTAAAATTTATGCCTTCATGTTCATTGATCAATTGGAGGACTTGATTTGAGCTTGCCACCTGAATGTTAGAAAGCTCATTTGGCCAGGTGAATTGTGAATTGGAAGAGCAATGGTCTTCAAAGACGGCATTTCTTGAGTTTTTTATCTCAAACACTTTTAAAAATCCATTCAGACTATATAAATACGACTGAACAGACCATAGGTAATTAGACATCGACACAATTCACTGGTGGAGTTTTCAAGGCTTCGCTAATTACGGTGAGTTGACAAGCGAGTCTGGTGCGTCCAAACACAACTGCGCCGCTGCAGTTTAAGGCCGCGGCAGCGCCGCCTGGCCACCGTAAACAATGAGAGCCCAGAATAGCGTGTTTGTGGCCATCCTTCAGCGACCGTCGGCCGTCCGTTGGCCGCTCGTCAGTCATCTCACTTTCATCAAACAAGCCTGACCCATCGTGTCTTTTTCCTCCGTCTTCATAAAATTGGCTTGTCATGAAGAGCTAGATTTATCCCAACGTACAACTCTAATGTCCACAAATCATTGGAGTCCGACACCTGATGAGAGAGCCCGAGCTCATCCACTGAGGTGCTTTACTGCTGCTTCGTACATTTTTTCGCAACCAACTGGGTGACTTTGAGACTGACCGACCCATTATTAAGCAATTAAAATTTTAAGTTGTTTTATTAGAGTTATTAATTGCGTTGTTAGTTCCTGGAAATTTTTGCGCTTGCGTTTATTTTTTTAATAGCCTTATGGAGGTCTCATTCTCTGCCACAGTTCTCCGGGAACCATGTGGTCCATTAACGTACTGTACGTGGCTTACGATGACTGTTGCATAATGGTCAGCGCTTCATGTACACTACAAGACAAAACGAAAATATAGCTTCATATGAACAAGGGCCATTTTAAAATTTTGGCTTGAATATCACCTTCACTCTCAAGTACCCACAAGTGTTTTTCGTATGGATATTCTAAGGACCATAAAGTTTCATGAGGATATGCCACACTCATTGCGGTAATAGCATGCTTATCCTGCTTCCAACTGATACCATATTCGAATTATAGACATTTCTTGCAGCTATATGAAAAACCAATGGCGTGTGATTGGATTCGCAGCACGCAACGCACACTTAAGCGCTCATCAATAACTATGCTCCCATTGACAAAAAACATTGGAACAATGCGAACCATACATTCGCTTATATCACGTTTCAATCAATCATCGATTGGGTTAACTCAGATTTACGATTTTAAAACAACAGTCGACTTCAACAGTTGGCTTGGATCTACTCGTAAATAAGGGAGTTCGCATAGAGTTTTAACTTGAGAAGTTTTTATTTACAGCATTATTACTTTTACTTGACGTATTTTCGTAGTGCACGAAGAGTTGCAGTTTACCCAAGATTTGAATTAGGCTATTTTCCCATTAGTTGCTTGACTTTGGTCTGCAGATATACCTTGGTTACTTCACTTTTTAACGTTCGGGCTGTGAGGCAAAAGCACGCATCCTTTATCTTGAGATGAAAGAAAATGTAGTTATAAATCTGAGTGCACAAGAGCCCTCGGCTCTCTCTTCAAGAAGTAAGTTATAATGTTGAGAAAGCCCATCAGATGCTCGAGCTTTGTCCACGGTATCGTGGCGAGTATGACAGCGTTGGCATTGTTTACAGCAGGGCGTGATCGAAGCCACAATTACCTGCACTTTCATCGGATTAAAATCGATTTTGTCCCGTTGTGAAGCTGAGGTGTCGTAAACCAAAATGGAGAGAACAGTTTTCTTGGGATAAGATAACTTAAACGACAGCTTTATGAAGGCAAACTGTAACCTACACAGCACTTACAAGCGACTATCACCTTACTACGCTGGCACCCAACCCGCACGCTGAGTCTCCGTTGCTGCCGCAATGCATCTGTTTGCTAAACCAAATATGGAAACCATGGACTATACTTTGCCCTAATATTTAGTGTAGAAAATATCGGTGCTCACCAAACAAAGTTTTCATCTTATGCACAAGCTGAGTGTTTGAATTTCACTTTCGCATCGAGTGGCTATTGCATCGATCACCCCCAAAAAAGTATTGTATTTGGACCTTTTACGGTCATAACATGTACTTGTATATCACAGCAGAAAGTAAATGCTTCTGATAAAACGACAGATAGCTTGAATAAGAAACCGCAGCTTTTCCATTTTTTTACAGCTGAACCAAAATTTCTTTTTATTTAAATTCGTACCTAAATACCTAGAAAAAATGATGAATTTGACTACTGAAGGATAGTTTGCAACATTCCATGTGGGCCTAGCAGCTCTGTAATTTCTGATGCGATCTAAATTTCGCCAAGATTCATTTCTGACGCTTCAATTTGTCGAGAACCCTAAGCCCAATTTTAGCGTTTATTTCTGGGCCAGATAGGAGAAGGAGCAGGGCTCGGGGCCTCCATTTATCTCTAGGAAGCTGCGCAGCTCATGACAATGTGCGCGCCTCAAACTTTGCAAGCACTTATTATTAAGGGCTTAGCTGACAGTGTCATTACTTGCTGCCATTATTCAAGCCACGAGAGGATGTGTCGTCCAGTGCCATCAGTGCGCACCTCGCCCATTTGTACGGTCATTACTGCGCGGTCTGTGGCCTGCCCTTACGTGCAGGGCAGCGTGGTCGCGACGCGTCGGGCCAGCGGGGCACGGCCGTGCCTGGGTCTCTACGAGTTGATCTATGCCTCGCCGTTTGATGGCGGGCACTTGGTCCATCTTGCAGCGAATGCTCTGTTGAAATGATCCGCTTATTTTCAAAACGATGCTGTCATTTTTGTTACTCTCAAGGGATGAAGATTGATGTATTTTTCTCCTTTTTATCAGTTTTGCACCGCTTTCCCTTCACTTCAGCTCAAATGAAAAACTGAAAAAGTTATCACAAGTTATGCAAATGGATGAACAATTTACGTTCTCTGAAACAATATCTTATAAATTTTGTACTTAGAACATAGTTGAGCGACTTTTAGAATTACGTCGCCTTCAAGCACTGTGATTAAATGACGCTAAATTTATAATGCAGTAAAGTGACATAAATCATCTAACGCTGCAGTGTTGAGGTGAGTCAAACTACACGTTCTGAGACTTTCGGATCAAACTTCAGAATGACAAGGAAATGTTTCAATAGAGCAGCTGAGTGACACGAGAGGTCTTCTTTTTCCGCAGAAACATCTGCGACTAAATAAAAGAGCCAAATCGATGACGGCGGAGAGCTTTTAAGGCGACTCTTTTTTATGGATAATATGCGTGCATCTAGGGAGACATCAGCGACTAAGTGATGGATAGACAGGCGGCATCAAGGGATAGATGAACTTGTAGAAGATTGCCTCGAGAGGGAGCATTGATGGATGGCGGGCGCGAGAGAAAAATGACAAGTACAGGTTATGCATGCGGCCCGCGCGGACACCGGGGATGTCTCGTGCATCCGTCGGACCACCGCCGTGTCGGCTTCGCAGTCCTCACGTTGTGTGCAAAAATTCGTGTGTTCTGCAATTCTATCAAGGAGTCTCCGACAGACATCAACATGCTTGGAAAAAATGGGAAGACTCTACTATTCCTCTGAATTTTATGCGTGATTCACTACAGAAAACATATGAACATACATTGTCGAGTTTGCAGAATAATTTGTCAAAATCTTATGTTATATTTTACTTCCTTTTTGTTAGATTTAATGAGATTATGGGAGGATTTCCTGCAAGCTCAACGTTCAACCCTAAGACGACCAAATTATTTTTGCGATAAGGCTGCGTTAAGTGTATATGAAAAATTAGCTACAGCCTTCGGTATGTATAAACGCAATAAAACTGCTTTTTGCTCCTTATGAAAAACTAGCTGCATTCTCACGAAAAAGATCCTTAGGGTCCTCCTTATCTCTAAAAAGTTGAAAAATATTCTTTAAAAAAAATCGTATTTCGCTTGAGTGCTTTTTAATTTTCGATCCAAATTGCTCATATTTTGGTTCCAACCCACTCCAATAACCAGCTGCTGCTCCACATAGCAAGGTAACCGTGTGTTTTCCAAGTGACACAAGAAATATTTCTCAAAAGCTCGTGGAATTCGTACTTCTTGATGTGATAGAAATTAGGACTTATATGCTGGCGATAACACCGATTTCACTGAGTTGACCAAAGACGTGCACCAGTCGGTTACAGTCGGACTACCGAGAGTTGCAAGGCTTACAATTCTCCACTCAATCAACGAAGAACATTACTGGAAATTTTTACATAAGTTCAATTTTAGATACTCTAAAATAGGACAAGAGGATATTTTAGTAAAATTTGTGAAGCCGAACATATTTTTATACAGTTTCGCGTATTACGTCATTATTATACAATATCAGTAAACTTCTATATCATAACAAGCAGAAACCTTATATCTATGCATAAAACATTTTTGTGATCGAATATTACCCAGTAAAGAGAGAACTTGGTAGTTGCAAATGTAACAAGCCACCGCAGACAACACGCACCCCTACTTCTTCTTCATTGTTTTTTCAATTGTTTTGCACGTTCGTTGGTATGCACGTGCTGAAAGTATTGCTTAATAATTACTGGAGCCTTAAAAATACATGCACTATATACTTTACGATGAGAAAAAGATAGAAAATCAAAAAATTATGTTTCCTTTCTAGTATTAAGCATATTTTCAACTAACTCCTTTGTTCTATGACCATCGGTTTTTTCTCAGAGTTATTCATCAGAGTGTAATACTTCCCGATAAATTCTCACAAAGCCAATAATTTATACAGGTCTCGTACTCATGTGTACGTAAGGTTAAAATTATACCGTTCGACTAACGTTGTATAGTCTTTTAAGATTTAAGAAATAGTGAAATTTATCGAAATTAAGCTAGTTTTTTGACAATGTTCAGTGAGCGCACTAATTAAAACAAGAAAATATGTTATCGCATCCTCAAGTCTGAAGAAATCATTTACAAAACCAAATTGTGCATTCACATTTGTCCCAGAATTTAAAAGCACTTCTTCTGCACTAGTAGCTGTTGTCTATAGTAAATACTTTTGGCGAAGCGTTTCACGTTTAGATTAGCGTAAAAGTCCCTTGAATACATACATTTAAACGAATCATCATAATTATTTAGAAGCTGAAATACAAATTAAACCGTAATTATCGGATGTGTTATGGATTATCATAACATGATGCATGATATCATTATAAGCATTATCTCTAAGGAATACAAAAGGAAATATGAATACCCGGAATGAAATCGTACTATCTCGTGGAGTCACGCGGCAAGAAACGGGGGACTTCAGAGCGGCGACGAATCATCCAGGTAGAAACGAATAACGGGCGGTGGTCGCCGCGTGCATTCCATCTATTAAACACATAAAAAGAAGCTGTAATTACTTACGATATCTGACCCACATCCATTTCTGACATCATTGATCGAATATTTTACTCCAGATAATAAAAAATCATCTTCATCAGTTAGGATCATATGAGATGAAATGAGTTTTGTGGAGAAAGACTTGTATGATGCAGCAATTTCGGGACCAATGTAAATAGGAGGGTCTGAGCTGTTGTAGTTCGAGAGCTCACAGCCGGGGCGAAAGGTTTTCACTGAAAAATATCCTCGGTAGGTGGAGATCCCCGCGTCCGCCAAATTGAATGACACCCGTAGCACTCCCGAGGGCCCGCTACAGGACCTTCATTTGAATACATTAACGACGAATTTTAAAAAGCTGTGATGTTTTTGCGGCACTCATTGGCCCGACACGCTAGACAAAGCCATAAACCGAGGGGGCTCCAAATCGATGCCTCTAGTTGTCGTGTTGTGCTTCAATAGGACAGAAATTTTTGTTGCGATAAATTGGTATCGATAAGATTGCGCATTGTCTTTGAAAGCGGCGATCATCGCCCATTTCATTTGAGAAGCTAATCTGCTGATCTAGTCTAAAGACTCGGCCTCGTGGAAGTCTTCGTAGATTCACTGACCTGACCTTTTGTCCTTTGATTTAAGTTATGCAAATTGGCCCGTCTGCCGATCTCTCTACGGTAACATGCAACTCTTTCAGAACAAAGAATGCACAATCAGGCTGAATTTATGCGCAAAAGTACGTCCCTCAGTTTCGGGAACGTACAGTTTCCTTTTGCGTACTATGTACGCAAAAGTACGTCCCTCGGAGAATAACTATGAGGAAACTTTTCGATTGGTATGATTTGGAAGGTAAGCTATTTTTCCAAGTAACTGTACATTTTACTCATAAATTTATACTATATTCAACCATAAATCTATTTATTTCATGCAGTTCACTCTTGATGACAGCGCTAAGACACAGATAACATTAACATGTTTTCAATAAGAAACTTAGATAAGGTAGAGCAGGATGAACAGCCCTCTAATTTCCTCGAAATTCTCTCGTCAACTAACTTGCTCTAAAACAGGGTAAGAGGAAAGTTTTATCAGAAACTCTGATGATTTATCTCAAAAGCAATCAGTTTTTGTGTTCCCCTAGAGCATAGTCATTTTGGCTTGACCGTCCCCATCTCCATAACACATGTCTCGCCATTCGCAAGTGACGGAATCTCATTCAATTCTGGTTGCATTTTACGACTTCCCGAACAAAGAAGTTGAAACTTGGAGCCCTCCTCGGCTCGCATTAAAGAGCCTAGCGCGTGTGATCGCCAAAAGCCACCCCCATCCATCAAAATTTAGTCTGACACCTCCAATCCAGGAGGTTCGAGGCGTTCCTCCTCAGTGTAACTTCGTCGCTCTATCACAGCGAGTCAACCTAGCGTTGTGCTGCAGACGAGGTCACACAAACACGTAGAGGACTAACTTTACGATACATAGACCGAGATGCAGTGGTGCCCTGAATTACTGGCGCCAATGAAAGGTAACGACCGGATATCAAAGGAGTAGTTCTCATGTAAAACACTTTCAGCCTCAAGTAAAATAAAATTTCAATGCAATTGATTTTTATCTTTGGGTGGTGGAGTTTGTTTGATAGAATCACTTATCGAATATATCAGCACACGGATCTTAGCTATGCTGGGAGAAATTCATGCGTGTTATTATTAATTTCTTGACTGATAATTTAACTCCTTTATAATTATGAAAAGTTCCTCCCTCCCTTGCGCAAGAAAGAAATTTAGTACTTGCCATCAGTTACGAAGTTACCTCATGCATGATTCAGACGGAAGACACTAACTTCTGTTCAATTAATTATTCACTTTCAAATTCCACTGAGACATGCATGAGAATCAACAAAAGTCCATGACAATGCAGAAACACTGCGACGGCTACATTCTCAGTTCCCAATAAGTCTTCTTCTAGAGCGAACATGTCAACATAGCCTTTTACGCCAAGAGCTCCCATTCATCACACATTAGACAACTTTGAAGAAGCAAAAAAGGAGGCGTAACAACAGCCCTCAGCTCTGTTGCGGTGGCGCCTCTCGCCACCCTCCTCCTCAACCGAGGGATTCCTTCCTCAGATCGACAGCCTTGTTTTCATGAACGTCACAAAACTCTTACTTGAATGCATCTTCATTTCTGAAATGTTTTTATTTCTGTTGTCTCAACAAAAATTACGTAAAACCTACTAACATTAACGTTTTAGTTCACCCAAAAAGGGTAACGAGGAAGCATTCTCTTATATCATAACATAAATATTCCGTAAAACACCTAAATATTTCTATCTCATTTTTGTCTTTCAATTGGAAATTGACTGAATGAATTTATGAATAAAAATAATTATATCTCACCTTCAGTAAGCCATACTGTTCAGTTCTTTTCCCATTTTAGTGTCGGCTTACTTTTCTCGCAAACCGTGTAACATAGTTATTTTCACCTATTGCAGTCTTGTAGTATAAGAACTTATTAAATCTCTGAAGCAAATATACAGCACTTTCTAGGGATATAAGCAGAGAAGTTCTGTTTCATAACTTGATTCTAATTCCCGACTGTAACTGTTAACTAAAACGGTATCAAACGGATGAATGAAACTGTTGATTAAAGCAAAATAAATCTTGTCTCACTGTTACAATTAATTGCATAATTAGTATCTCAATTTTTCAAAGTTATCTTATTCGAACCATTTACCTGATTTAATGTTTATGAGGGAGAAAACTCAGCTGATCCTCGAGATAACGGTAAAAATTTGAGCAAATCAATTGCCAGTTACGGTAAAAATTCAAGCTAACCAATTTTCCCTCGATTATCAAAACCACCTTCTTTGCATTTTACAGGGTCACATTCTTCGTTGCGTCAGTCATGCACTTCGCTGTGCAGGACTAAATGACACAACTACAGCATTGCGAGTCACAGGTCGCAGCATCACAGCCGAGCCTGCAGAAACTACCTCGAAGGAAAGTTTCGCTGTTTGGGGTCCCCACAGACTCACACGCAGTCTGGAGAGCACACGTCTCGAAAGGCTCGTGCTCAAAGTGCCATCGAACGCCTTGACGGCAAACATCAGCGAGTCCATATTGGCGCGGGGCAGCCGGCCGTCCTGGAGCCTAATGACACCACCACCTCGCGTCTCGCGACCTTCTAGGGACGCCATGCTCAGCGTAGCTCTACAGACAAAATCTAACTGTGAGCATGCATGAAATTGCATGACTGCGTCTCAGAATGGAGAATCTAAATTAAAATTTGTTACTTTTGTATACCACGAAGATTTTACTCGACGGTGGCATTAGGCAGTAATCAATGCAGCTGAAAGGTAGTGTAAAATTGGACTTTTTAAAAAATATTCATTTGATATGATACCTTTATGTGACTTTACGTTGTAGAATCTATAATATTTCAAGTTGTGGTTAGATCCTAACGAAAGTGTGAAGATTTAACTGCATTTTAATTAAGTCACCTAAAAAGTACAGAATATTGAGTTGCCGCACATTTTTCTCGCATCACAAGTTTGAGAAATAAGAATCACCAATAAATATTTTTTACTAAGTTTTAGATGCATTATTTTGCGATCGTGAAATAACATTACAAATGCTAAAATAAAAGAATAGCTTAGTTCGTAATTTAATTCTTAAAGAACAGCACTAGGACTCTTGTATTACGTAGCTTCACGCTGTGAAAGTGACTATCATATATTCTTTAACTTCTAAGTTTTCTTGCTTGCTCTGTGCATGGAAAGTTGTGAAAAGAGCTGAGCATCAAGGCGGAGGCCTATTTCGCGTACTTCATCCAAAGTTATCAAGCTGGCTGATCTAACTCAGACGTAAAATTGGCATGCATGGCGTGGTATCGATGGAATCACGTTGAAAAATTTTATCACATTGTATTTTTGGTGGCGATTTGTAGGGAGCCTTATGAATTCTGCAGGAAATCCGGCGTAGCAGTTCTCGGACGACGCGATCCATTCTTTTTGTGGCAATAGTGTGCCGTCAGCGCGCGTGACCAACACGCCAATGATCTCGCCAAAAAACTCCAGCAGACTTCGTCTGGTCACAAGCGCCACTTTGGTCGTCTCTTTTGGTCTCTCCTTTACAAATTAGGCCTGAGGAACTGCGCGGTTGCTGCTGGACTGGATAAAAAGAACGAATTGCTGCTCTCTCCGTTACTTTTGGTGTCTGCAGTTCATGTGAGTTAGTATTCATGGGAAAAGTTAGTGAGAACGG
>VOMN01110942.1:0-66361 GCA_014899125.1 Orchestia grillus
ATCTCTTGTCTCAAGTAGAGACCTTCCTTTGTTCATATCATTTACTAATTCTAGCCACTTTTCATGCCACAAACATAGCAGAGACACTTTTATTTCTTTCACCTTGTCAATTGTTGCAGTATGCACCAATGATGTTACCTCGTTCCGATCAGCTGCCTTGGCTGCTGGATGTCTAACTTGATAGTGAACGCAGAGCTACGCATTCTATTGCTCTTAACTTCACCGTTTACTTGCTTGCATTTGGTAACAAGTATGTTAAGGGAGCTGTCTCTCGTGGGAGGTAATGATGCTTGAATTTTTTCTGCATTATCTGTGGCTCTTCGCGACGATGCAGCGTGGTTTTGAATATTTTAACATGAGTTTTTACTAGCTCATTAAATATGTTGGATAGAGCGCTTACCTCTCACACTGTAATACGTGGTGTAGTGGTTAGCGTGATGGCCTGACAGCCGAAAGGACCATGGTTCGACCCTCGGCTCAGGTGAGGCTTTTCACGTGACTGCGGAGTACTTCCCTTGGAAAAGAAAGTTTAAACCACACATTCCCCACCACATTAATAGTTGTAAGGCATTTAAAACCCAACGATAAAACGTTTTGGAATTAATAAAGGTTCTTTTGTAACACACCGTTTACAAAAACTTCTTGGATCTATATGTTGAAGATGCATATCGATTGCAGCCCCCGAATCTAACCCCAATATCGGATACCCACGCAAACATGTTCCCGGGTGCATTGAACGTACCCTGCAGTTCAACACCCTTGAAATTTTACTTGCGAGTAATTCTTAGTAAACCAAGGAGAAAGTTTTTTCTCTTTGGCTCTCCTGTAAATTGAAGTTTTCTGATTTTGAAAACGCAAAGGTTCGTAGTTTTACCCTAATCTACTGGAACGTATCTCTTGCGATGCGTTTAAATGCTGAACAGATTTGTTTTTCCTCTATTATCGAAAAATTCTATCCGAAAGTCTGAGAAAACCTTTACATTTTCATGTTCTGAAACAGTATTTTCGAAATTTTAGAACAATTCGTGACTTGCACTGAAACCCCATTTCTCTATAGCCAGAACCGTGTAGCATTTTGAAATATGTTCAGGAAAAAGTATGTATGTTCTGATTTCATTTTGATCAAATCAAAAAATAACTACGAACAATTTTTTCCCAAGTTGCATGTTTGTCAAATTTGAAGGTAACCTATCCCATTTAAACAAAAGTTTGTTCCGGTATGTGACGATCCCTTTCATTTCAGCATAACCAAGTCAAGGACAATAAAAAACTTCTTATATAAAACATGTTCACTATATTCCCTCTTCAATTTAGTGAACACTCATTTACATACGTTTTACAAAATTCAATATTATCGTATTATTTACATGCAAGAGAGTTGAGGTTTCCTAGCAGAAAAACGAGAAAAAAAGTTGTACTTCCCTTATAAAGCACATCAAAGACTTGCTAACTATACAATGTGTTTTCTACCGGAACAGTGAAACTGATTTATTTACTTATTCCCCGAAATGATACCTTCAACAGTAGTATGCCTCGTTCACTAGCTAGTTCTAATCAGATCTAGAGGTAAGTCCTTAGGGCAATTCTACAATACGGTCGCTTTTGTTCGACAACTACCATCGTCAGCAGTGGGATATTCTTTTTGACCTGCACAATGATCGTTAGTTCAATGAAATACACACACTTTGTTTGTGGCCTCAAGTAGAGATGTCAGTCTAGTGAGTATCACAGTTTGTCGTCACGTGAATACGAGCGGAGCACAGCTCCCAACATAACAGATATCGCCGAAATAAACGAACGTATACAGTCTTGTACATTCGCCAGTCAAAAGATAAATGACAAAATGGATCACATTAAACAATAATACTAAGCTGAGTGGTATCAACAAATAGAAAAAATAGCTTAAACATCCACACCGAGAGTACAAGGGGTTTTCACGTAAAACACAAATCAATGATCGACCGTCTTCTAAAGCGTATGATAATTTATAGAACTACAAGTACAGTGTTACACGAGTAGGTCGCCCTGAGACAGAGCAGGAAATAAAACTTAGTCCCTTGAGATACAAAAAAAAAAAAATAATGTGGAAACGAGCCTTTTCGAATAATGTAAACATATTAACGCAAAGTTTAAAAGTACAGTATTCACATAAGCGTAGCTAAGCCTTTCACACGAGTTTGAAATCCTGCCGAAATCGTCGATAAAGAGTAATAAATAATAGGTTTACAAAAGCCCAATGGAATAGCGTTTACAGAAAAAGCGTGTGACGCGTCTCAAGAGCGTTAAGAACACCTACATTGTGGAAGAAATTTATAAATAATACACCCTTTACATAAAAACTCAGTGTGAGGCCGCACTCCATCATTCCTTGAGTAACTGCAGGCAGTCGTTACTAGGCTCCTATAGCAGTTATCATAAAAAATTAACGATATGAAGTAGGTAAAACTTATTCTTCCTGCTTTTCTTCTTGTTCTGTGGCTTCTGAAGGAGCTTCAGCAGCCACAGAGGAAGATGATGCAGTCCCCGGAGTGTTGGCACGACTCAAGTTCTCCGGTTGATCCTGCGACACTTTGGGAGAAGACAAATCCTGCGGTGGCTCCGATGGCTGAGAGTCCATTTCTCGGGCTAGCCGATCAGCCTTCATGTGTTTCAATATATTCCTTTCCTCTTTCGAAAGTCCCGTGTTAACTTTGTCTTTGAGTTGAGGCTGCTTTGACGTACTTGCACGCTGGTCCTGATTGGAGTCCAACCTCTGGCTCCTGCCACTGGGTGACGTTAGACCATTAAGCAAACTGGAAGATGTCGGAGGCATCCCAGGGAAAGAAGGAATGCCTGCCAGGTGAGGGTAGAGCAAACTCGCAGCTGAAGCTCCTCCGAACATGCCTGATAATAACCCAGCTTGGCTAGTAGCAGCAGCGGCCGCTGCTGCTGCCGCCGCCGCAGCAGCTGCTTGGGCAGAAGAGGTTTTGGACGAACTAGCGCCGTCTCTGCTCTTTGATGACGAGGCATGAGACTCGCTAACGGGAGGCATGCCAGGAATACCCAAACCCGGCAAGCCAAATCCTTGTAAACCACCCATAAAAGGGTTACCCATGCCAGGAATACCAGCCATCATCATAAGCATCGTAGGATCAACACCTCCCATACCACTCAGGAGTTTTGGGTCTAAGCTTGCTAACATTCTAGGATCAAAACCGGCAGCCATCTTTGGATCTAAGCCAGCAAATTGTTTAGGGTCTAGTCCACCATACATAGCTAAAAGCTTGGGATCCATCATGCCCAAGCTGGCAAGCATTTTTGGGTCTAAAGAAGCCAAATTTTTCGGATCTAGTGCAGCAAGCGTTTTCACATCCAAACCTGCCATTGAAGTGGCAGGTAAAGAAGAGGATGATAGCCCCTTGCTCTCTTTACTTAAATTACTTTTTTTGCTATCCATCCCCAGAAGCTTAGGGTCAATCCCAAGAGTACTTAGCATCTTAGGGTCCATTCCCGCCAACAAGGACGGGTCCAATCCTCCCATGAGTTTGCTGGCGTCAGAACTGCTCGAAGATTTACGGGATTCGCTTGCTTTTTTCTGACTACGATTCTTTGTTTCTAAACCAGTAAACATTTTAGGATCTAGACCAATACTAGCAAGCATTTTGGGGTCCAGACTCGCAAGGGTTTTCTGATCAAGACCTAAACTCGCAAGTACTTTGGGATCAAAGCCTCCCATCTTATGGTCATAACCGAGTTTGGTGTCCGGAGCCGCCATTGCCTTGGAATCCAGACCACTGAACATTCTAGGATCAATTCCTAGGCTAGACATTACTTTGGGGTCAATGCTTGCTAGCATTCGAGCGTCCAAACCTGAGCCTGCCAGCAACTTTGGGTCAAGTCCTCCAGACAATGCTTTAGAATCGAATCCAAGCCCTGCCATTGTTTTAGGGTCCAAACCCATGTTGCTTAGCATTTTTGGGTCGATATTAGCAAGCATTTTGGGATCTAACCCTAGACTAGCAAGGATTTTAGGGTCGAAACCAGCAGGCGCCTTTGGTTCACTGCTTCCACTAGCGAACATTTTTGGGTCTAGACCAATGCTTTGCAAAATTTTAGGGTCCATGCCCGCGATAGTTTTTGGATCCAACCCTAAGCTTCTTAGAATTTTAGGGTCGATTCCTCCGGACATTCTGGCATCTATATTACTTGAGTGACCTTTTGAGTCCATCCCGCACAAAAGCTGGGGATCAACACCAAACATCTTGGGATCAAGACCAAGGCTAGCCATGAACTTAGGGTCAAGATTAGCTAAAACTTTTGGATCCATGCCAAGGCTCGCCAATAATTTAGGATCCAAGTTATAACCCATCATCTTAGGATCGAAACCAAACATTTTAGGGTCGGCACCCATCATGGAAGCTAACATTTTAGGGTCAAAACCGGAATGCTGAAAGAGCTTGGGGTCGAGATTTGCCAGTAGTTTGGGATCCATACTCGCCAACATTTTGTAATCGAGTGGAGGACTAGTTTGGTGAGCGTTACGGGATTTGCCAGCGCTACTCGTACTGCCACTGGGGCTGGGGCTGCTGTTACGAGTGGTCGTGCCGCTTCCACTCGGACCTGCTGCACTCTTGGGATCCAGTAATGCTGCCATTAATTTAGGATCTAAACTCGACAGTATCTTAGGGTCCAAGCCAGCAAGCATTTTAGGATCTAATCCAGCAAGAATCTTTGGGTCTAAGCCAGCTAATAGATTTCTACTATCATTTTTGGGAGAGTGAGAGGTCGAAGGTTTTGGAGAATCTTGTGCGCGCGAAGTGGGCATACTGAAAAGCTTAGAATCCATCCCCATGCTAGCAAGCAATTTGCTGTCCATGTTAGGGGCTTTGAAGGTACCTAGCATTTTAGGGTCGAGACAAGCTAAAGTTTTTGGGTCAATCGAGGCGAGTATCTTCGGGTCAATGCCCGTAAGAGCAGAGAGCGTGAGAGGGTTTCTGAGATCATAAGGGTCCAAATGACTCTTGGGGGAGGGGGAAGGCTGGTATGGAGAAGGCGAGGCGGATGGAGGAGTGGCTGTCGCAGGAGAGCTCACTGGAGGGTTAGGAGATGAACTTGGGTGATGGAAACGCTTGTCTGCGAGGCGTTTGTGAATGTCTGGGAAACTAGTGGTCAACGAAGGAAGACGCTCTCTTGTCATGGTCTCAGCCCAATTAGGATCCACCTCAAACCCAGGGTGATCCATGAGCCACAACTGAAGGTTTCGAAGCTTTGGAGCATCACTGCCTGATATCTGAAAATAAAAAGCCTTCTATGAATACATGAGCTACAGAAAGTTTTCGAAGTCTAAGACGTATACAATAAAATTTATGCAAATCAATTTTAGTTCATATTACTGAAATGACATTATTCACGAACATAAAGTACACAATTTCTAATGAAACAGTAGCACTTACTTTTTGCCCAGTTTTGGAATGTATAAGTGGAACGTGTTCTTCGCCAGTAAGCTGACTGCTCCAATCTTCTAGGCGGCGCTTGCGACTAGAACTGCTGCTGGAAGATAAGCTATCTTTCGATGGAGAAGAGGTGGTCTCACCCAAGTAGCCCTGGTGCTGTTCCAGCCATTTATCAACCTTACTTTCATTGGGTCTGTAAAGTTCGATCCCAGGCGGTAAGCTAATGCCAGGAGGCAGGTCAGTTTTATTGACGAGCCTACCACTTGGCGTATCTCCAGTGGTGCTCGACTTGGGAGGAGTGGAGGGACCTTCTCTACTGTCAGGCCTCTTGAGGTCAGATGATTGAGATATACTTATACTAGTGGAGAGGCGCGGACTAGAAATAGCGTTTGTGAGAATACTTTTATCACGTGACAAGAGTGACACAGCGGATCCTCTTAGCAAAGAAAGTGGGTTTGTATCTTTAGGAAGAGAAGTGATTTGATCAGGTCCTTTGCTTTTACTGGAGAGTCCCATTACAATTTCATCTAGCTTTCTCCGCTTCTTTTCTTGAGGCTGCAAATGATGGAGTTGCTCAGCCATTCTTTTCTCGGCAGCACGCAGAGGATCGTCAAGCCGTGGTCTACCAGGACCTCTTCTAGGTGGCGGAGCTAAAGACGCCATGCTTTCAACGAGCTGTGCTTGGCTCGCTGCGCTACTGCTCACAGGTCGTATTGTCAAATCTAACGATCCCTGGAGAGCTTGAAGTTGACGAAGAGCATTACTGTCACTTTGCGATAACTTCTCTCTGCCTTCCGACTCTAAGAATGAACGGAGACTACTTGCGGACAAGCCTCCTTTATTCAAGCCCAAAGTGTGGTGCAGGTTAGGGTGAAGTAAAGCGTGTAATTGAGCTCTTTCCAGTTCAGCATCCACTGCTCTTCTTTCTGATTCGTGCATCTGTTGCTGGTGTTGTTGCTGAAGCTGCTGTTGGTGTTGATGCTGCAGCTGTTGATGATGCTGCATAATTAAATCTCTCGACTCAGAAGAATCGGTGGTTTGGAAATGTTTATCAACAGGCCACCTATTCTTTTCCACAGCATACATGATATGCTCCACCCTGTTCTGAATGGCTCTTTCCTTAGGCCATTTGATAGGATTAGCGGCTGACTGGGCTAGAAGTTGGGCCACGGTAGGCTCGGTCGTCACCATGGGGTCAAGGTTGGCAGCACCTAGTTTTGCCATCGCTTCATCCATTTGCTGCAGGCTGAGCAACGCATCCTTTGGCTTTAGATCACTCTTCACAGAGAACAGCTCAACGTCAGGCTTCCTTTCTTCAACTTTAACTTCCTCTTTAACAGAATTCACAGCAGAACTATTGCTCTCTTCGTTTTTCACATCAGAAGGCTCTGACTTTTGAACAGATTCCTCTTTCACGAAAGCTTTGTTTTCTTCAATACCTTCAGAAGCATCAGTATTTGAAACTTGAGAATCAACTGTCAGTTCATCAGCGTTAGGTTCCGTGTTTTGGGTCTCTGAGTCCAGAGTAGAAGGTAAATCTTCAATTTTATTGCTAGAATTCTCAGAATTTCCACAATCTGCTTTAGGCTCTTCAGGCCCATTTTCGAACTCTTTGGAAGCACTAGAATTTTCCTGGTCTACTTCCATGGCAGAATCTTCAGTAGCAACGGTTTCAGAAATTTGTTCTTCAGGAGCGGCACAAGTAGTTTCAGGCTCTACCGAGGCAACTACAGCACTTTGTACTTCCTCATTCTCAGAGCCTACATTTTCCATGCTAACAGCTTCTGCACCTTCATGCCCATTACCTTCATCATTGTCATTTTCCCCTTTAGCAGAACTATCGGTGGCCACTTCTTCGTGGGCGGATTCAGATGCGGGTTTTTCTCGATTATTTTCAACAGTTTCATGATCAGGAGCAGAAGATTCTTTCTCACTTGAATTTTCATTTGGCGGCTGCTCAGTTTCTTTGTTCTCAGTTTCTATACTCTCAATTTCTTTCTCCACAGGTTCTTTCTTCTCAGTGACAAGAGCACCTTCTTCTTCTTCACTCGATTTCTCCTCAACTTTGTTTTCAACAGCAACGTTTTCACTGGAGTCTTCACTTTTGTCTTTTTGTGGTGCTCGAGCCTCGAGTTGCTGCTCCACCTGGAGCGGCTTTGACATTTTTTCCAGCTTCTCAGGGAAGAACTTCAGTATAAGTTCCCTTTTTTCTTCAGCAGTGATAAGGGGCTCTCCCGAGTTGTGGCGACGTATAATTTCCCGGAAACACAGGTCGTTGTCGTACAGAATGTAATAATCTGTTCGACCGAGACCGTGCCTGGAAAAATGTTTTATACGTTAGTTTTCTGCGGAATGCGACATACGATAATCACAGGCAACCAAACAGACCAAAATTTCTCAACTCTAAAAATACAACAGCTGAAAAGACAGCAATTTTATTTGTTAAGAGAAGGAACAAGACTTATTTAATCAAATGAGTCACCTCTAGCTCATCTTTAGAGAAATGTCGGAATGCTTTGTCCAGAGGGGTGAGTCTGAAGAGTTAGCATGACTATCAACAAGCAAAATCGCTCACACAAACTGGGCTACAAATGAAAATCACAGCAGTTATTTCTAAACCAAGTACACGATAATTTAAGCAATTTTTGTTAGACGCCGGTAATTAAGCTCAATGGTAGCAATATCTACTATGTCACCAAAAGAAAATAAGCGAAGCAAGTCCACGAGTAGTTTTTCAAATTCGCTTTAATATTCTACCAGTAGTATTACACTGGAAGTCAGCAGTCAAAATGCTTACACTCAAGAGCTTACAAATGTGCAGAGTTAGAGTTAGTGCTATCCAATGATGAAAACTCCGCAGTAATGATAAATAAGATTCGGATACGATGAACGTATGGGCTTTAATAGGAACGGAGTCCGGTCGACTAAGGAAAAACCTTGCTAACAAAAGAATAAAAGAAACATGAGCTTCACAACGAAACTGAGTGTATGCGAGGAGGAGACGAAGAGAAAGGGGCTAACCTGGCAACACCCTTGATGAGGTCGAGGTCATGCTTGGCAGGTATCCACCAGTCAGGCATGTCTCTGGAGGGCAGAGCAAGTTTGAGGGCACTTTCCAAGGTCGGACTCGGTAGCACGTCGTTGCGTAGTCTGTTGAGCAGGTCAACACGCTCCAGCACTCGTCGGGCGCGCTCCTCGGGCAAACGATCCACACCCACAGCGTAGATTTCTGGAAGAATGCATCATGCCATTAATCATCATACCAAAAGGACAACACTGATGAGTCAAAAATCACGATAAATCATGGTAGATTTAACCCCGACTACATTTTTACCTCTGCCATGATCAATCCCTGGCTAGTTCCTTTCGCAATTGCATCTGGTAGCTCGGCAGGCTTACCCTTGTCGCAAAGCGTTCTAGGTTCTTATATTTTACGTCGAAATGACGAGGACACAAGAATTACTAGCAAAGCATCGAGATCGGACTTGGCTGGAATTGGTTTCGTAGGAAACGACGCGGTGATACTGCGTGCGGCACTACTTGCCAGCGAAGCATCTAATGTGAAATGTTTGCAACAAGCCCCTTTCCAAACAACTGAACAATGACACAATGCAAAATATTACTTTTCTACGACTGCTAGGACTGCTAGGAGAAATTGCTCAAGGGTGAATATGAGGCTCCTATTACCATTAATTCCTCACGAAGGCACAAACGCTATTAACTCGAAAAATTTGAACACTAAATAATAGAAAACACATACTAATTCATTATATGAAATCCCTCCGAAAATAGATGCACATAGTTCAAATTTTACAATCAGTATTACAAAAATAAAAAATCAATGTTTAATTACTATTGAAAAAACGTTTGGGTATTCGTAGCATGTTCATAATAACTGGCACAATGCCAACGTATAAAAAATGAGACAACACTCGGAAGGTTTTCCACACAATTGTTGAAGCTTTCGTGCTCATTGATTGAAGTTTACCCGAAGGTGATTAAATTTCACAGTAGAGGAAAATGAGGTAGAAAATTTCTAGTTCGTCACTCACTGGCATTTTCCCCCTCAGAGAGCCTGATGCCGCACTGCCGCTTGCACATGGCCATGAAAGCTCTGAAGTACTCGGACAAAGTCTCGTCGTATTTCTTGTCCAACCGAGACAGCTGCCTGAACTTGCTCCAGTCGTAGCGCTTCTCTTTTCTGGGCAGATCCATTGCAGAACCGTTAAATTCAGGTCAATATTGAGAGTAGTAAATGCAATAAAACTCAAAACTAATGAACATGCAATAGTGGTATGTTCTTATGAACGACACGATTACTATATACAAATAAATTTGTCCTTGTTACAAATATCTTATGTTTATTACTGAAGAAATAAAGTCTACTGTGTACGTCCTAGACACGAAAATAACCCCAAAGCCCCTTGACATGACATACGTGAATTGGAACTGGTCATCCATTCCAACCACCGAGATTTGTAACGTGAACAATTTTCAAGGTGAATTGCTGTACATAAAACGAAGCAAAAATTCTGAATAAGCTATCGAAAATTTCCTGGTACGCCATAACTGCATTTCTTGCAGTTCTCAAGTATAGCAGCAGGGCGCCTTTGTGACTCCCAACCTAGGAGGGTATTCCAATAGGAAATTTGGCACGCCGCAGGAGTCCTGAACGAACCAACACTGGTCGACAACTCAGCATGTACCGACTTTTCACCGCACTGCATCCAAGAGGCAGTAAACATTCTTCAAAAATGGGCATAGTAAACTGGTCAAATGTAAATCCCAGACGTATTTGTACAAATAAAAATTTTCAGAAAATGTACATTCAGGACGAGAAAAATATTTCGACGTGCGTGAACATGATAAAGCCTTCCACGAAACAAGTGCGAAAGTGAAAGTATTTCGCCAAGTCCAGTGGGCAGCGTACCTGATATACTCGACACCGTAGGTGGAGATGGTGCGATAAAACTCGGCCTGTTCTCTGTTGCTCCAGCGACGCTGGTTGTAGTCCGAGCGGCGCAACTCCCTCTCTCGAATGTACTCAGCCATGCGCTCCCGTCGCAGTATTTTGTCAGCCAGGAAGTGGTCCAGGCCCTACAAAGATAATACGAAATTTTTCCTCATGAGCATTAACTTCAACCTATTCATAATCAAATTTTAATAGATACTAAAAATGTCCACAGAAGACAATATTGGAATTGCACGCCCTGACACTGATCAGGCCAGAACACGCATGCAGCTTTTAAACTAAAAAGGCTCAAAGAATCACTAACGTGCTATACGAGCAATTGAAGTGAACCTTAGTACAAACACAACTCACCTTGACCTCGTTTCTCATTTCAATTTTCCTATTGCTCCGCTGGTAGGACGTAACGACCCTTCTGAGGCGACCGTTGATGTCGGAAGTGCTGGGGTAGGACAGGTAGTGCTTCACTGCCTGCCCTCCCTCCTCCTTGTCTTTGTCCTTGTCCTCGGGCTTGTCCTCGTCAGAGCGTGTGGTGGAGCACGACACTGCAGGACTACCAGGCAGCGGGGTGTGGTTTGAGTCTTCATCCTCCTTGTCATCCTCTTTATCTTCTTTCTCCATGTCTTCTTCACTTCTGTGCATGCAGATAAAAAAACAATGAAGAAAAGGATGAACAGTTTACGAGATTAAAATGGTCGAATCCCTATCGGTAAAAAAGTGAAAGGATTTTCGAAAACCCACAGAATCATAACATCTAATTGAAACTGAGGGTAGATACATCAAGCTTACCAACCAACTACAGTGTCGTAAGTACCTTTCTAAAAATGACGCTCAGAAACCGAAGCAATACCCAGAACATTGCCTACGTCCCCTAGCTACTGATTACCTTTAAATAGATCCTCACCAATAGCTTATAACACACAAACAAATTCTAATGCTTAAGACAAACGTCTCCCCACTCACACAGCTATGCTCATCTCTGCCTGGAGTGCCGCCTTGTCCGGAGGGCCGCACCGGGCCAGGAAGCAGAGGGCAGGGTCGTTCCTCATGACGCTGTAGCGCTCGTAGCCGTGCTTGTACACGCCTACCAGCAGCGACTTGTCAGCCTCGGCATCCCACCATGGCTTTGGTGGCAGCTCCGTAGGCGGAGGGAATATCGGAATGTCGCAGCTCTTGCCACCGTTCTCGATCTAGAGAAAAATTCACTTGAATGTACACAAAATGGCGGAAGTGATCACATCTTCACGATATTCCTAGCTTATCATTATTGTATTTAGTGATTAGACACTCACGTACGTCATATACGGTAGACGTCTAATCGTCCTAACATGCATCGCGTACCAAGTTTAAATAAAATGCAGGTGTGACATAACCGTCTATTTTTGAGATGCGATTGATAAAGATGGTGATCAAATAATTGTTCGCACTCGGTTTGGAGACCGGCTGTTAAAACGCAGATTATTATAAATAAATAAAAACGATGAAAAAACCCTAGTTAAAAATAATTCACAATAGCACTTTTCCATCCATATTAAAAAGCCGAAAAATGTCAAATCATACATACATCCGCTGAAGTGTTTGCTGTAATAAACTAAAATAGTCCAAATACATCACCTTAGGTAAAATTAAAACTCAGTGAACAAAGAGATAGAAAACACCTCGTGAAAAAAATGCACATGAGTGACAAGTCGATAAAAAAAGAATAAAACTAACCGTGATTATTGTTCATCATAAAGCACCAACTCCAAAAAAACACAAATAAGACTTATTTTGCACTTTTCCTAGTTGCAAGAATGGAAAAATGCTCGAGTTTTAATTTGCCTGCTCATTCCATCGGCTCAACAAACATCCTATTTCTTAAAAAAACTACGATGCAATGATAGATATCCAAATCAAAGATAGCTATTTTTCTTTGTTACATCCATCAACTTACTATTAACTTGATAAGTCGTTCAATTTAAACATCTGAAACAATCTAGCTCTCTTCAAAGTAAATGATAAAAAAAAAACAGAATATGCATAGCAGTTCGAATTATCGGTACTATGAAAAAATGAAAACGCTAATGCATCACACTAGACTAAATGAAGATACCTGCTATTAAGAGAATTTATAAATTCCATTTTACACTGTCCGTTAATTTGTATTTTTGGTTTGATTATTGAGAGAAATTGACAATTACGTCAACTCGCGTCAAGATTGCACTTCACTGACAGCGTTAAATAACATCTGATTTCAACATGTAAACTTCATACATGCAGCTTACAAGAGGTCTCTGGATTATTGACCCCTAGGGGTTAACTGGTTATTGGATGACTTGTCGTTCACGTTTCCTGGCTCTGACGATTCATTTGAAATTTGAAGTTGTACTACCGAGATTTAAAAAAAAAAACAAGTAAAACCAACCTGATCGGCGAGGTCTCCTACGATCTCCTGCTTGATGTAGAACAGGAGCCTGACTCTGAGCAGGACCTTGTTGGCGTGTCTGGTGAGATGGCGCGAGTAGCCTTGGTCCAAATGGATGTCAGGGTCGAATTTTTCATCCTTGGCCCAGTCCGACCCCTCAATTAGAGACGCCACCATCTTAGCTTCACGTAACTTCTTTTTGCCTTTTCGACCACGAGGCACAGGAGCGGACAACCCTATGTGGTTGCGGTGGACTTTGGTTTCTCCGTCAACAGTAGGAGCTATAAGGTCAAATATAAAGCTCTTAATCTTGTCATCGCCTTTGTAGAACTTGATGCAATACAAGAGGATCATCCTGGCGCAGTCTTGGACGTGGGACTCGCTCCAAGCAGAGCGAAGCTCGGCGCTCTTCAAGATCTCCTTCCATCGAGCCCAGCCGTACGTCAATAAGCCTTTCTCAACTTTGAAACATTCCGAGCGGCTCCAGTAACCATACCGGACTTCATCAGTATCATTGAATTCCTCCTCAGGGGCGAACCGAGAATTTCTCGGACCCCAACGGCCACCACGGCTTCCTCTGCCGCGCCCTCTGCTTCCCCTCGTGCGATACTTGCTGGCTCTTAAACTACGCATGTTAATATCGCCTACTGAACCGTCTTCTTCTTCCTCTTCTTCATTGTTTTCTTTACCTTCTTTATCTGACTCAGAGGACTCTAAATCGCTGCAATCTACTACAGATTCGTCGTGGCCGTAGCGTCGAATTTGGGCTCGTCGACGTGGCTCTTCCATGATGAGCTGAAAAATAATTCACAAAATTTAAAAACGAAAACAACTACTATGACGCTATACAAATCAACTCGATAATCAGAAAATGAGAAAGAGTTGCACGCATCGAGGTTACCTTTATAAGCAACCCCTCGGTATTAGCATGACCTTTTGTCATCATATAAAGCCTACAGCAGTTCTGTTTATAAAAATACTTAGAGAAACAATTCAAAACTGTAACAATGATAGCTCGCTTACCTTCCCAGATTTTTCGTGAAGCTCGGTGTCAATATCAGCCTTCTTAGCCCACTTTTTCCAAAAATCGGGATCTTCAAGATCAATATCAGAGCGGTTAGCGGAAGCAGAAAATGATGCCTTCGAGAAACTCGAACCCTTCTCGCTTTCGTGCTGGATGACGGTTGTACGACGCTGGAGGATTTGATCAATGTCCTCTTCACAGAAGTCATCACCAGCATCTTCCTCCATGATAGCACCGTATGCTCCTTTCTTCAAGAGATCCTCGATATCATTCTTTGACAGACCGAGCGCATTTCCTCCAGCAGCGGGCTTAGCGTCAGTGTTCATAGACTGAAGAACAGCTTTGTCAAGACCAAGCTTCAGCGATGCCTTATCGAACATCTCTCGTTCGTAAGTGTTTCGGCAAAGCAATCGATAAATTTTCACGTTCTTTTTCTGGCCGATACGATGACATCGGGCTTGAGCTTGTAGATCATTCTGAGGATTCCAATCACTGTCATAGATAATAACAGTGTCAGCCGCAGTCAAGTTGATGCCCAGACCACCTGCTTTGGTGCACAATAAGAAAACGAAACGATCCGAGTCTGGTTTACAAAATCTATCAATTGCAGCCTGACGTAGATTACCACGAATTCTACCATCTAATCTTTCGTACGGGAATTTCCTGAATATGAGGTAGTCTTCGATGATGTCAAGCAGCTTCACCATCTGTGAAAAGATCAGAACACGATGTCCATTTTGCCTGAGACGAGGCAGAAGTTTGTCCACTAGTACCATTTTGCCTGAAGATTGGATGATAGCATTGTGGTAAACATCGATAGGTTCACTGACATTGTGGCCAATCATCTCTTTGTAGTCAGACTGAATGGTTTCCTCAGCCCCGTTGAGCAAGTACGGATGAAGACAACACTTCCGTAGCTCCATCATTGTGTTCATAAGACTAGGCACGTTCGCATAAGAGGCTCCTTTTTTGAGAAACTCGAAATTTTTCTCGAGGATTGCGCGATAGTATTTCTTTTGAATGTTGGTGAGCTCAACTTCGATAATCGTCTCTTCTTTTGCGGCTAGACTTTTCTCGACGTCCTCTTTCATCCTACGTAGCATCATGGGTTTAAGAAGAGCCTGCAGTTTTTTCACCTGCTCTTCGCTTTCTAGTTTTCCGAATTCTTTCATGAAGGCTTCTTGGTCGGCGAACTGAGAAGGTTCTAAGAAATTTAGCAGCGAGAACAGCTCAGTGACGTTGTTCTGGAGAGGAGTGCCCGACAGCAGCACGCGATGTTCCAGGTGCATCATACGCAGCCCTTCCAGGAGCTTGCAATTCCTATTCTTGAGACGGTGGGCTTCGTCTATGATACACACTCGCCAGTTTATTTCCTTGAGCTCGACACAGTCGGTGATAATAACTTCAAACGTTGTAATGAGAACGTTGAACTTGAAAATGTTGGGGATTCTTTGGCCTTTCTCGTCCTTAAAATACATTTCATACTCTAGGATCATGTTACGACTCGCCTGTGAGCCATGGTATACAATGACGTTTAGATCAGTCCAGCCCTCGAACTCTCTCTGCCAGTTAGGGATGGTGGAAAGAGGGGCAATAATGAGGAAGGGGCCTCGAATGCCATATTTATAACAAGAATGAACAAAACTTAACGACTGGATAGTTTTGCCCAGGCCCATTTCATCGGCTAAAATACAATTGTGGGAATTATAATACGAAAAGTTGAGCCAGTTGAGCCCTTCCAACTGATATTCTCGAAGAGAATTATCATTCTTATAAATTGGACTCTCATCGAGCTTCTTCCACTCACTCGGTAACGGTCTTTTCTTGATTTTGCGTTCATTGCGAGGAGGAGGGTCCTTGAAGAGCTTGTAGGCCTCTATTTTTGATATGTCGACATCATCTTCCAGTTCCCACGTCGAGTCTTCATACGGCAGAGACTTCCACTTCACGAGATAATGCCGAACAACTTGACCTGATTCTGTTTTGGTTTCTGACGAATCAAGGAGTCTGTCTACTTCAATGTAGTCAGGATTAAAGGATTCTTCCTCTAAGAAATCCATTATGTTCATGCTCGCAGACCTCTTCTGCATAAATCGCCTGACTTTACCACTGATTCGTTTGTCCCCTTTCAGTAGTTCTTCTTCAGTTCTCCACTCACAGTGCAAATACGAGAAATTTTTGTACTTGACGAAATATTCTTCAACTGCAACTTTCCTGCCCAAGGAATTCTTCTTCCTCGGTGACTCTGATTTCAGAGCTTCCTTCACAGGAGACTTCTCCTCAGCTGGCGCCTCCGTAACGGGAACAGGAGCTTCTCCATCATCTACTTCCATTTTGGATTCCTGCTTGGGAAGTTCAGCGTCAGCCTGGCCGTTCTCACCAACAGACTGTGCCTTAGAAGGTTCCTCAGCACTTTCTTCTGGTTTGTCAACCTCTTCCTTCGACTCGACTTCAGGGACCTCTGCAGGTTTCGATGCATCAGGTTTTTCATCGTCGCCTTCGTCTTCTGAGTCCGAAATGACCTCCCGTTCGCCCATGCGCATGTTCAAGATGAATTGGACGACCATCGAGTCTTCGTTGTTGGGATCCTGTGATAAAAATACATGGTATACAGCACTCGTACAAATGTGTAGAAAAACGATTATGCGTATTAATTATCTGTCATACAGAATTATTATCAACGGGAGAGAAACACGGTGTTACACTACACGTACTCGTTAAAAGACTAGACTGCCTGAAACGCTGGAGGTCCACCACATGGCATACGAATCTTCAGCCTACATATATTTTTTTCTAAAATTGAAACAACTTTAATCCCAAAAATTAACTTCGCTTACTTATTTATAATCTGTCTTTTTCAATAATGCTAATTTGAAATGTAATCATTCCAAGACAATAGCATGGCGATTGAACAAACAGAAGCAAGCTGTAGGGAAACATTCTGTAAAAGTAACTATTAAACAAAATGAGGAAACATCTCCTACTAGCCACGTCGATTGCATATTAGGCATCAGTATTTTCCATGTAACCGTTTAGCTACACATATAGGAACAAAATGCGCCGGAAATATATTGGGTACAAGTACTGTGTCATTAGACTTAGCCATACGAAACGCAATATCAAGTCGTTATTGCACCATCCTTCATTGCCTGACACCAAGGCACAGTCAGACTGGACGCCTCGTGGTAAGCAAGCAGAACTTAAAATGCCTTTCAGTTCTCAAACATCAAACCCATAAATCCTAGTTGTGCTCTATAAACGTGAGGATCTCGAGCTGCCCACACATTTCAGAAATAATGAGCGGCAGCCCAGACTAACAAACAGCATGAAAAAGAAGTAATCTTGAAGACTCGCTACTTACCACGTAGACCATGTTGGGTCGATCCCCTTCTGGCCCAGCAGGGGCGGGGGTAGTCGTGTCGTTATCATCAGACAAATCCAAGTCAAGCTCATCAATGTACTTCTTCCTAGAACCTGTGGAGTTACAGTCAATTTAGAAACAAGACGCACCACAGGAGACAGTGGGCAATGCATTGGTGCAATATTTTTCTACAGAGCGCTAAAACCAAACTCGTCAAAATTACCAACTGAAAAACGGAAGCGATGTCTATGAACATAATCAGAAAGCTTTCAAGGATGGCACTTATTATCAAGTCAGTCAACAAAAATGTCCACGTGCAAACCAACATGAGCTAATGTGCATCTTTCTTTCTCTCGCCCTTGATTTTCAGCGGAAATTTATTTGTAAAATTAATCAGATTACCAGTTAGTAGTAAGCTCCTTTTCGGCATGAAATGTGATCTAAAGAGAGCGAAAAAAAAGGCAGCAAGTTGAGAATGAACCGGAAGAAAATTTTAAAAATAGATAGCAATGAATGCATGAAAATTAGATGAAGCAAAGTGGGTACTGAAGATTAGAACAGAAATCTCGAAAGCCTATTTATAGATGTGGTAAACTGGCAGTGCCTCCCTGAGGACGCCCGTCTTTAGTACGAATCTTCAAGTAGCAGTAAGGATGGCAGGCTTCAAGAACTGGAGACTATCTCGCACCAAAATAGAAGGGACCATCAAGTGTGGACTTAGGAGAACGGGGAACCTATGCACAATGTCTGTTCCTACAGAAGATCCCCAGCGTATAGAAAAGGCAAGCTAAGAAGAAAAGACGAGGAATCATCAGTGAAGAAGGTATGAAGATGAAAAGAAGTAATTTAGGCACGATAGACAGAAGTCCAGAAGGCCTAGCTAAAGCTGAGGTTACCTAACAATGTCACCGGGGGATGGCAGTCCCCACATCATAAGACAGACAAACCTAACTAACCTAACTCTACCGCTTATGGCCTGTCTTATGCCCCCGAGGTGAGATGTTCAATAGAGCTAATTAGATCTGAAAGTTGATATCAATATTGAAATGAAATTGACGCCTAAAACAAATAAGCTTGAAAAATGAGCGAGCATGGAACATGAATTGTTAACCCAAAAACTGCTCATAACCCTTATTTGAATTGAACATCAAATACGAATTTGAAAAGTCTCATTTCCTGAAAACAGATTCCTCCGTCCGATCAAGAAGGATATCTTAACATCTGAACAATTTTTATAGGTTAAGTGTACGTTCTTATTCTAAGTATTCCCGTGTCAATAAATAAATAACTTTCTGTGCTACATGATAATCGTTACTCGTTCTTTAAAACGATCGGAAGACCAGCCAAATCCATTCAGAAAAACGGTACAAGATCTGTCATTTAAATAAAATGATAAATTAAAACCTTCATATGAGTGAAGTGGTCCCACACAAATAAAGTTCAAATCCTAATTATTAGAAAGACCTTAGCACAAATATAGAACACGGTAAAAGTGAGTGAATGAGTGGAATGTTTTGCTTCGTTACCTTGATTGCGACCAGATCTTCGCTTGTTGGGATCATCGTCTTCCTCCTCTTTGGCAGCCTTCTTTTTCTTAGCTCCTTCGTCATTATCAGAAAAATCTGATTCTGAACCACGTCTCTTCCTTTTTCGCTTTGTGGGTAGAGTCAATCTGAAAAAAGACATTTGAATCTGACTTGAGCATAAAAAAAGACTTCTCTAAAAAATTGGAGCTTTCCTGGCGCGCTGTTGAGACTTTTAAAGTTTACCAAGACAAAGTTCACCCTCACCTAAGCGACGTCACAATTCGGCTCTTTCTTACGCAACCTACAATTTTCTAAAAAAATCGGCGAAGTGCGAACTGAAGCTTTAATTGAAGGTGGCATTGAATAATAAGTGCCTGACAGCTTCTCTGCGTCATTCCACCGTAAACGCACACTCACTACCATATTCAGTGCACTTTGCACGCTGTACTTCAGTAACAACGGTTTACCTTGAGGAGGAAAATTTATAAATACAAAGATTTTCCAGCAGCATTCCGTTAAAATAGCGGCCAGGCAAGTACACACTATATTGGCTAACATGCTCTGCGCATCGCAAGCTTTAAAATAGAATGCGTGTATTCATGTTTTCGACCAAGGAAAAAATAAAAACATCCGCAGTGTGCCATCTTCACATCCGAACTACAGCGCAGTATTCCCAGAGGACGATATGAGCAGTAAACGGAGAGAAATTAAACTAGAAGAACCTCACACAGAACTAAGCTCCCATTAGGAGCTAACCATTAATAAATCTTGCCAACTTTCAAATATTTCTTGAACATAGTTTTTCAAGTAATCTGTTTATCCAAAAATTCTGCAGAAACTCGATAATTTTTGTAGTTGACATAGAAACACGTTACTCAACATTCTCGAAAACACGTAGCCACAATGGCCGTATCCTGGATACGAAAGGCCAAATCAAAGGAGAGAAATGCATGACCGAGTAAAGTTACATCGCCATCCAAACATGAACGCGGCACTCACTTGGCGGCAGGTTTCTTCTTCGAGGGGGCCGCGCTCCGAATCCTGGGCGGCTTCTTGGCCTTTGGAGTCGCAGTCTGCTGTTGTTGTTGTTGTTCCTGTTCCAACAAAAACAATGGAAACAGGATTCAAAATATGAACCAGTTTTTTTAGGTCAACGTGAATACATGAAAATAAGACTAACCGATAGAAGATATTGCAGGCACAGATTAAATGATGCACATCAAAAATTATCCCCAGCTTATTATTGAAATATCGTTTGAAATAATCCCCTTATAAGTGATACTCGATTCTTGCAAGCATGACACGTCCAATAAACATATCAAAATGAATAAAAAAAACTGCAAAAAAGACCGGACCACTTCCAGAGATAACAGGTAAAGGCAAATACCTCCAAGCTGAGGTTTTGACATTATAAAAGTACATCAAGGAACACTACAAGTGCAGCTAATGGCCAGCTACCAATTCGCACCAAATCCGAGTAATGCCCTATTGTTTACCTTGGCACTTTGATCAAGAGCAGCGCCGAAGGAAAGCGGCTTCTCGTCACCCTCAGTAGCGTTTTCCTCTTGAGTGTCTTCACTCTTTTCAACAGCCTCCACATCGCACGCAATCACAGCTACTTCATCAGGCGTAGGGGGTTCGACTTCAACATCTGCATCTACATCCGTGGTAGCGGGATCAGCTTCAGATTCTACTTCAACTTCAGCAGGGACAACTAAATCTTCATCCTCTCCTGCATCTTCAAAAGCTGTTGAAGTAGCAGCGGCAACAACAGACGCTTCTTCAACTTTCTTGGCATCTTCTGCTTTCTTGCCTCCCCTATTCCTAAAAAAAATAGAAAAACATGTAATCATTCAGTACAAAAAATACAAGAAGAAATTAATCCTTTTAATACCTAATACATACAATTCACGACAATATACCTTGGTATATAAAAATTTGTCAACACTCCAGCGCAAAACAATAACAAATAGTGTCCCCTCTCGTAAATTTTAGTTACTCGTGGGTTTAAATGACAAGTTAGCCTTGAAGATTTGCACAGATGTCAACGTAACTGGATGCCATCGTTTCATAATTTTTTTCATTAACATTCATTAATAAAAAAAATAACAGGCTACAAAATCTTTGAAAAATTTTGAGGCCTTAGTTCATGCTTTTCGCACTCGTCTCGTATCAATTGAACCCCGCACGACGCGGACGCCAGGTAATAACTCACTCGTGAAAACTTTCCCGAATTTTTTATTTCGGGTGATCTGTAGGCGTAAATGATGACAATGTTAAATTCAAACACTTACCGTTTCCTAGGAGTCTTCGGCTCATTTGGATCCTTAGGTGTTTTTGGTGTTCTGTTGAAATAAAACCAAATCTTTGTTTACTCAAATGTTTCTGTTTTTAGGTATCTTGTGAAATTTGTAAACGGAAATGCTACGCATGAGTAAGTAGACGTACTGTTTGTGAAAAGTTAATCAAGTTCAACATTATTCTGCAGAAGGCAAACTAGTTCACAATTTAGAGGTTATAGATGACAAACACACAAGTTTAAGACTGTGTGAAAATTTTTTTAATTTACTTGAATTTAAACTCCATACAGCAGAAAACTGTCAGATCAGTTATAAATGTTCTATGATATGCAACGGAGTTAATGGCAGAATTCGTCAAAAAACATGATGAAAATATAGAATCGTCAATTTGAAAGTTATCGACAATTTTGATTTAAACTCATAAAAATCCATAAGCTGGAGAAATAGATTGTAGAATAGTACGGAAATAAAAAATAGACGCATTCATCAACAAATTACAGTAGATACTAGAAACACTAACATAAAGAAAGCACTCACCGGTTGCGGACCCTTTTAGGTTTAGGCTCAGCAGGGTCTTTAGTCTCCTTTTGGGGTTTTGGCTTGACTTCTTTTTTGGGCTTCGGTTCCTTCTTAGGCTTTGGCTCCTTAGGAGGTTTGGGGGCCTTTGGAGTCTTAGGCTTAGGAGGGGCTCGAACCCTTTTCTTCTTGGGGGTCGGAGTGCCTGAGTCTGGGGTGCTGGGAGCCGACCCTTCCAGAGCGGAGGTAGCACCAGGGGGCTGTGAAAGAAGATCTTCCTGAATGAGATTATTCTTAACAAATTAACCTGATTTGTTTACAGTTCAGTAGAATAATATACGTTGGCATAGAATTAAGACCAAGAGAAATGACTGCAGCAATGTGCCTTCTTAGCATAGGAGGCAGCTGTTAGTTTACTTTTCAATCTAGAAGTGATTTAGTCAAGTGTGGCCCAGATTTGTTTGGTGATTATAACTAGTACTGGTGCAAATCAAAAATTATTTTTACAAAATATTCAAATTCTAAATTAATGATACAGAAACTTGAGGGTTCATACTTTTTGTTGGTTTTGCTATTGTTACTTGCAAAAATTATTTGAGAATAAATTGGGTAATGCTTAAAATGAATATAAAAAGTACAAAGTTGAAAACATCCTGTCATGAATGCAATAAGTATTCTAAAACATTTCATGAGAAAATAAATGAAGGGCAAAAAATTTTTAAATGAAAAAAACAAGATATTTATAGATCATGAAAGAACATGAGAGGATGGAGCACATTTAGCTCTAAAATATTCCAATAATTTCTAGAATGCATTCCACATTGATTGCATATGTAATAAAATTCACAGGGTTTTATGGTTACATTGGTTCTAACACTTCTCTAAAAATGATAGATTATGTTAAAACAATAAAAACTAAAAAATGTCTCCTATACATAGTATAAGGGTGGCATTATAGATGGGTAAATGCACCAAACACTGCACTGAGTACCTCGATGAGCTGAAGCAAAACATATGTAAATGTTGGGCTAAAATAATATTATCCAATTTTACTCAAAAACCATCAACCACAGGCAAATAGACTTGGTATCATTGCAAATTTTAATTTTCTCTATATTTACTCCAAGCTTTCAATTTTCACTTGCTTAAACTTGATGAAAGTTTTCTGAATTCATTCCTATTTTATACATTGGCATGTGGAAAGACAAACAGATATCCCTTGTTTATGGAGATGATTAAATATTGATCATTTTTAAAATTAATTTATACATGGAATTTCAGTAGAAATCATTCTATTCCAATTTAAATTGTATATAGTGACCACCAACATTCTTGGCAGTATTTTTAAGATCTGTTTCATTTGCCCCATTTCTCTCCTACTTAGTTTAGGATTGTCTTCAGGAATATATTCCTATCCACTTGCAAGATACTTGTGACAAAATTGAAATAAATGTCAACATTCTTAACTACAATCCTGAGCTAATTAGAAAAGTAGTGCACTTTTCTTCATCAACCCCATATGATTGGAAGTTGCGAATGTAGGTCAAATGACTATTTCCTTCACCAAATTCATCTACAGGTGTCCATGTATGTATATGAATTTTCTCACCTCCTCATAGACAAATTTTCAGTCTGATCACTACTTAGTATGAAATTTACAAGGCGCATCAATAACCAAATATGTAGAATTAATTTTAAAATTATCCCACTTCCTCAAATACGCATTATTTTCTGAACCTGTAAGGTTTAATTTCATAACAATACATATGTTGAGAAATATACAATCAAATAGAAAAGGTCAGTTTGCATAAAAAATTCATCAGTTTCTGATAAAAACTATTTTGAGAGATTTTCTAACTTATACCACAAAAACATTACCACATCTACCATATTAAAACCGTTAGAGCAAAGTTCTTGTAAATTCAAGGCAATAACCTAAATCCAATTCAAAAAATGACAGAAAATGAAGAGGGGACACAGGAAAGAGAAAACCTAAATAAGTCAACACAATAAAGTCTTCTAACAAGCTTTGCTTACTTCGCTGAGCGAAGCTGATACAACTGAGATAGTTGTTATTAACCATTTTACACATTGACTGAAAACTATTAGCATGCCAGGCTGAGCTAACAGTAATTCCAAAAATCCACTTTTGTAGTACTAGAGGTACTTCTTTCCCACTCTCACATTGAGGGTCATTCCCCTTTAGCACACCCTTCTTGAAAAAAGTATTTGATGACAGCAGTGAAGTTCAAAGAAAATAAAAATCACTCAAATATTGCTAATACTGGGCACACAAAATATAGATTTTAAAGAGACAGCAATCAACCAGAAGGTATGATATACTGCATGTAGATGTAAAAAACTATAATTTTTGGCCTCATCATTAACCCTCAAATAGTATTTTTACTTGCCTATTTTCACTTATCTATTCTTTAATATTTTATAAACTGAAAAATATTGAAAATTGAATGACTAATTAAGCTTCCAAGTATTTATATCAACTTCCAAATCTTACCATATCAGCAATAGCAGCGCATTCATCTCGTTCTTTGAGTTGCATTGTGACAAGCTGCGCGAAAGTTTATAAAAACACTCCTATATTCCTAACAGCATTGACTAGATATTTTTCATCACAAAGTGGTTCACTCTATATTATTATGGCAAAATTATGGAATTATTCACTCCTCTGTAGCTGTACAATTCTGAAGCAAAACTGCAGCAAATAAATGCAAAGGTTAGCTTTTACAGAGCTAGCATGCATGCTTTAATTGTTAGTACAAATCTACAGCATATTAAGTGAGCAGGATGTAAAGCTCTCAATTTATAGTGAAATGTTACAATAAGAAGAAAAAATAATCTTGCAGCACTAAAGAAATTAACTGCTCTGCAATTTCCAAATGGGTAATGAATTCAAATTTATAAATACCTGTAAAAAATTACCATTGTGGCAAAAGTGACTCAAAAATCATTGATTGAAGATGAGCAACTTGAACTTCTATCATCCTTAATTAACTTGTTTACATTGAATAACACATAAAATAAAAAGTTTCACTCATTGAAGGCCAAAAACATTTAGACAAATTTTATATCTTATCTTGATCAAGAATCATTAGCTCATTCAATATATTACTTTGTGCTATATTTGCTCTCAAAAAGCAGATGAATTCAAAACCAAGGATTTTCCATCATTTTTCATTGCTAAATTTTACAAGTTATTATCAAAGAGTAAGGAGTAGCATTTGGAGTTAAAAAGCTGCTATGTTTATTGAAGACATAGCAGAAAGACATCATTCTTTGAGAGCTGCAATATTTCCTATATAGATATCTTAAAAGTGACGCACTCGCACCTCATATCTTATGGAGTGCTCACATCATTTATATAAAATTACAATTTTATAAATTAGAACTTGAAAAATATTCGACTTTCTTTAAATAAATACGTACACATTTAAAAATTTTAGCACTATCACAAGAAATGGCAGAAAAAATAAACTGCGCAACCTGTTAGGAATATATGCACGGTTTTAAAAGTCCTCGAGCTTCAACAGAGTGAAACTTATTTCAACATGAAAAACAGTTCCAATCATAACGCTCCTCCAATAAACTAACGCGCCACGCCAATTTCCAGTTGATGAAAGGTATAATAATAAAGACGCAACTGTATCTTGTACAAATCAAAGCTGATCAAACTAATTAAGAATGTCACTAATTTGCCATCATATCACTTCCTCGTTATACCAGAGTGAAAATAAATCGGCTAAGTAGCGCACAGCGGAAAAGATGGAATTTTCACCGCACAGAGTAGAGCAGCGCGCGTTGGTTTGGTCGGCGTTACTTGAGCACGGTCACACTCGAACTACACATACAGTGATCCATAGCAGTGTACGTACACGGTTCGTAAACGTTCATGTACACGGAACGAACAGTGAGTGAACCTAGAGCGCGACCGAGAAACACACACGCCGTGCATAAAGCGGCAACCATAGCTGTTCCGTCAACAGAACAGATGTTCCCGTTACCCACGCAGTGCAGTCTCTAATCGTTTAATACGGGCATTAAAATACAACTTATCAAAAGCACTTTTCTATCACGCATTCTAAGAGAGAAATTCCAAGTAAAGGTGACAGACTAGAGCAAGTAGAGAACAAGAATTAAGAGCACCGATGAAGCGACGCCATTGAGCACTTTGAATTACAATAAGTAATCTGGCGCGGAGCTGCGTAGCGTTCACCCAGTCACTTCTCAAACATCTCTCCAGGAAAACACGATGACGCCGCTGGGAAAAGCAACACGAGAGCGGAGGGTTGGGGAGGACTTGCTTCTCAACAATGGAAGCAGGCGAGGGGGGTTGCACGTGGGGAGTTACAAAAGGAAGAAGGAGGGGCGGGTGAGCTTCCATTACAACAGGGCAACCAGTCGAAGTTGCTCCTGCTCAAACGTCATTTGAGAAGAACTCGATCATACAACTGCACTGATCCTAGAAATTCTCTTCGTTCCGCGATGGAATTAACAGCATGTATTGAGTTGAAGTGTCTGCATGCTGAATGCATGTAACAGCACATACGATTTAAAGCTAAAGTATCGCGTGGGTCACAGTATTCAAACAACGAAAGGATGCATACCACAGGAAATGTGCTTCATCCGGAAATAAAGGCAGGTGGAAAATGTGAAACCTTGCCACTTAAATTTACGAAATTCCGGAAATGTATATTGTTTCACTTAATGAGACGATATTATAATGCAGCAAAATACCAAGTGCTGAATACTGAACCGTGTGCCACATATTACACTTTAACACTGACATGCGCCCATAAACGAATCAAATCATCACAAGTCCTTTATCATAAAGTGCTTTGAAAAAAAATAACGCTTGGGCCATTGCAATTCATTTCTACCTGAAAACCATACTTCGAAAACAAAACAAAAAATAACGAGTAAGCAATAGTTACAGAAAATGGGTATTTTGAATTAATCGTGATCAGTTCCACAAAGCAAAATTTGGATTCTTCCTTGCGGAAAAAGTTTTCGGCATTAATCGGATATTTCTGTACTCTATGAGTGCGATAAATCTTAGAGCAACAAATCTTGATTGAGCAGCCTTAAATTTCTGTAGCTCCTGACCTATGAGCGAAGACAGGAACTTGCAACACAGAAATTAATGGAATTAAATTTTCTCAAGGTGAGCAACAAATGGCAAAGTAACCTACTCTCTATGTCCTTCATATAGTTATTACGGCTAAATTTTTCACAAAAACCCCTACGAATTTCCAGTCATTGACAGAAAAAATAGTCATTTCAAAGCTTTACGACTGTCTGACATAATTAAACGTACAGGCGACACACAAAAAAGAAAACTTTAGAAACACTAAATAAAATTAAAATAAGTCCAACAAAGTATTTTATTGTTTATTAACAACAATTGAACTACTACAACTTAACTTGAAATCTAGCAACTAAAAAACACTTCTTCAAAAGATATGGCCAACAAACTGGCATCGGATAAAATAATCTACAAAAAATCCTCGGTAACGAAGAAACCTGCTTTGTCTGGCTTTATTCGAAATAATATGAATTTTCACCTGGCATAGATTTTGAATCATAATCAATTATTTACATGCGAGTTTTCAACTGTTTATCTCCTGTCAGGTTGAGCAGCAGATGATGAGAAGGATAGATATGTCTGACTCATTTCATAACTCGTCAGAAAAAATTCTTGCATAAGAGAGGGAACTGAGGTGACTATTTCTGTAACACTACTGTAACAAATGACAGATCACCAAAAATGTCCATAGCACACAGCTAACACGTTTTTCAAGAGCTCAAATTACATTCAAATAGTTAATGCACGCAAGATTATTCATGTTTGTTGACTTTCAGACTAAAGAAGCTAAGTCTAAGAATTTTCACTTTTTTTCGCAATATTTAGAATAATGCTCAATGGAAGACTAGAGAGAGACACGAACAGGACTAATGCAATACATAACATCAGAGATCAGACACTCTTGAAAATCAACATCTGATGTGGCGACATCTGATTGGTGAAAAATGTTTGTTTCTATTGAAAAAAAAAATGCATTTGTCAGGACTGATTCGCTAATATAACCCCTTAGTAAGAGGCTAAGACAATACCACAGACCAGACAACCCAAAGAATTTCAAGGGCAAAAATTCAATTTACAATTTTTGCCAAGCATATGATGGCTGTATGCCACAAAAGAACGACAAATGCTTGGTGAGTACGAGGACAAGGAGGAGTATTAAGCAGACGTGGCAACAAAGCAGTTCAGGAATTGACGAGACGTGGCACATCAGCAACACAAGAGTTGACCGACCACAGCGAGGGGTGACTGTTCGCAGACAAGAACCGAGGCAACCCGCGTACGACGACCGCCGCTGCATCAAAAACGGTTGTAGCTAAAACCTATGAGAAATAGTAACCCGAGTTCATGAAAATCCTTGAAAGATCTCAATTTTTTCTATCAATAGTGAGCTGTAATTAAAAGCCAAAATATTGGGTTAAATATTAGTACACATGACAATTGCAAAAAATAATTCTAAATAAATGCACTATAATACTAAAAAGACCTTTTTACGCTGGTCTAATTAAGTTACTAACAGGAGGAGAGTAATATGAAAAATGAAAATTTCCCTTTGACGAAAAAGCCTGAAAACAGCTGACAGCTGTTGAATTATAAGACACTCACACGTTGAAGGAAAATTGTGAAAACAAAATCAAAAGAGCAAACCCACGTTCACATTTTTACGAGCACAAACATAGACTAGCAGCGTAGGCACTGAGAACGTGCCTCAAGGCAGAGACGCTAGGTCCAACACACACAGGGCCACGTGCTACCAAGTCACCACCTGTCCCACCACGCCATCACCACCACCACCACCAGCAGTTGGGCGTCGACTCTGCTGGGGGGGTCAGGGGAGTGACCAGCTGTCAAGCGACCAGGTGGGTAATCGGACCACATGGCCAGCTGCGGCGCTGGCCCGCACCACCACACACGGGCATCAACACATATGGGCGCTGTAGATAGCAGCAAGTCGCGTTTGCGATTGGAATACGATCGCAGTAGAAGAGTATCTAGAAGATATCAATATGGATTCAATCTCTGTTGAAGAATTAGATGGAATGATCAATGATATATGATGAAAAACTACCGCGTTATGCAATTGTCACACTGACAGTACTCGTGTGGTTATACTCGCACCATCAGTTCCCTAATAAAATACAATCCCTTAACTAGAAAAATAAAATTGTACATTTCCTTCAAAGTTAGCTTCTCAACAATAAACACCTTTGTACAGAGCTGGGTTTGATTTATTCTTTTGCAATGCTAACTCAATTCTCATTAAAAAAGTCAAATAAAACTTACTAACACCAATAAAATATTCAAAATGAACGTTTACTGTGCTTAGAATAATTGAGTTTTTTTTTGAAAATTAAGAGCACAAAAATAAACTCATCAAGAAGAAAACTTGTTTAAAATTCACCACATACAAGAAGATATTCCATATCACTTAAAACTGACAACTTTAAGCGCATTCGACACACCAAAGAACAGCTCAAATCGAAAAGTGCTCCAAATTTGTCGATAACGTAAACCATTTTCAAAAACATGATATGACGAGCAATGAACCGAGTAAGTTTATTATTGGCAGACATTGAAGAAAGAAGTTGACGAGTCTTGGTGCATTATTTAAAAAATGATTAGGTTTATAGCAACAAAATAACTCGTGTCAAAATAAATTCTTTGTTTCATATTGATGCTGTACTTAAAATGGCCAAAATTCACAAACGTTGAAACATTAGATACTCATCAATACTGCAAACAATAGTTTCATCACCAGGGAAACCAGGATACGTTGCTAAAACATTGGATGAAGATGTCTATGCACTTCTAAATAATTAACTGATGCCAATATTGCCGCCTGCTGTCAAACACGAACGCCTGCGCGTGCATGCAACCTGGCAACAAAAGCTCGAGTCTCTTCGGAATCGGGGTTTCAGTTTTAGCAGATTTACAAATATGAAGAAAAAAAACCATGTTCCAAGATTTCATGTCTTGAGACAGTGAGAACTGGAAAAATTACAATCCAAAGTTAGCATTTTAGAATTTGTCTCAACAACGAATAAATAGAGACACAGGATGGGTCACTATATAATGAAACTTGAAGCGCAGCTAAAAGAAACTCCTTTTAGAGGGAGAAGGTAACGGCGAATTTTGCGGCCTCCACAAAATGGCGTCTAATATGAACTAGAATAGACAAACGGACGCACACACGCGTACAATGACGGACGATCTAGGTATATTTAATTCGATCATTTGGGGGTACGGGGGAGCGGGATGGAGGCAGGCAATGCTCGCAGGAAGTAGCGGCGGCAGCTGGCAGCCTTTGCTGGTGTGCCAGATCACATGCTTATCGCACACGTGCCACATCTATCTCCCTCCTTCCCAACCGACCGAACCAATTCTAAGGGGAGCGATCAATATATTCTAATGCCGTCATGCTAACCACAAGCGACAGAGAACGACAACCCTCCGATATCTTTCCTTCCTCTCATACATTAATATTTTTTGTCATTTTGAGTACGAAAAAGATCGCACAAAGGATGTGGAGGTTTCTCGCAACAGCTCGACGAATGCTCCGTCTTAGTAGTGGCAATGAGCAGCGGCGGCGGTAGGTACAGTAGATGCTGCTTTCGATATGACGCGACCAACGACCGAGCGACCGGCAAAGCGGGTGGGTTAGTTTGGCGCGCGTCCTTATGTTAGAATACATCTGGGTTATTACTTTTCTCTAAGTTCACCACTCTTACTGTTTCAGAAAACCAAGGGTACTTCTTTCAGTCACACACGCGCGATCATTTCCCCACAATATCTCAAACGCAACTGATCGAATGTTCGCCACGAACTTCTCATTAGAAATCGGACGTAATACAACGCTTTGAGGGCGGGTGTGGGAGACTGAGTCAGTCCGTCGGCGAAGAGAGAGAAGTAACGCCTCAGCGGCCATTTTGTTTCAGAAATTATGTAGCGCCAAGCATCTATTAGGCATTTCAACACGCGTCAAGTCCAAGAGAGTTGGCTGCTTAGCTAGAAGGACACCGGTGATCGTGCTATACTCTCATTTTCCTACCTATGTGTCTTCTAAGCTGAAGAATTTTCACGATCTGATTATGTTTTATTAGTTTATGCTTCAGAATAATAATTGAAGGTTATGACACTGCTACACACCTCCTCAAAAACAAACATCTGACCGGAAACGACTTGCGCCCAACACCATTCCTGAGACGATGTTCAAACTCTAGAACATTCACAGACCAACGTGACACGAAACGACCTTACGTTACTCCTACGAGTGGCACGAGCTGTAGTCTTCTGATACACTTATTTCATCACCAACTCTATGATGTGGATGCTTCACGTAAAGATCTTTCAGAGACGTTTGAGGGTTCTACAAAACTAGAACGTTACACACATCTACTTTTTACTAGCCACATTAGAAATATCTGAGCAGTATTGTAATATTCCAAGTTTAGTCATCATTTCTACTCGATTGAGTAAATCACAAGAAACTTAAAATTTTGATACAGCAAATAGTAAAAAACGAGTTGAGAATGAGCTGAGAAGATAAAATGAGCAAAATCCGACAACACTCCTGCACAGACATATGCCTGCACGACGAATGTGAAAAAAAGAAAATATAACAAACGATGAAAAGCACAATAGGCTTCAAACGAAAGTAGGTGGCATTCGAATAAGCACGACTTCCCTATAAACAGCATTAATTTCTCAAAGGACACTAACACTTTGGAAGGACCTACACACTATACTACCAATATCGCTGAAGTAGAGTGAAGGAATCCTACATAACCTCCAAAAAATCTGAAGATAAACTGGGCAACCCCCTTCAGCGACCTTGCTTCCCTCTTCCCCTCTCTCTCTCTTCCCAGAGAGGAAGTCCGCGGGTCATCAAGAATGGTCTGTTTGTACGTTATCACAAGCTCTTATTCCAAGCCTATCATCGCGCATGATCTAAAATGAAGGCTGAGAGGAACAAAAGCTGCAGTGCGTGCGTGCGTATGAATCACGGGGAATGAAATGGCGACACAAGTACCCACGTCAAGGCTTAAATTTCAATCAAGAAGCAAAGAAACAACAAAAACGGGAACTGTGTAAGAAGAACTACCGATGCGGCAGCATAGGAGATGAACTGAGAGCACAAGTAACATAACTTTAAAGGTTTTCTGACTCCTCCTTTCGGCAAATTGAATTCTCGAGTATCGGCACTTGTCTCCGACGTATGAGCCCAAAGTGTTTCGACGCAATTTTTATAGGTCAACAAGTACCCAGCATCATCAACGCAAAAAAATGAACACAGCAGAAGGGAGTTTTAAACTTAGTATCAATCAAGTTCCACTTCCTATTCGAGCAGTCGTATTCGCATTAAAAGACGTTTAATTCTTAGTTTTTTCTCCTATTCAAGCAGGGTTTTCACACCCGAGGTTTCACTACAACTCGCAAAAACTATTTACGTGAAAGCAAATTTCGCTTATCAATTACACATCCCTAGGTAATAAGCATGTATATTTTGTGCGCTTTCAGCCAATACACGTGTAAAATTTAATATCATCCATTTTTCCTTGCTACTGTATTATTTATAATAGATGTTTTCGATCGAACATGACTCAATTCGGCAAAATATCAATGCGTAAGTTGTAATTCATGTTGAGGTTTGGCCTACAGAGTCCGACCGACAATGGTATATGCTGTACATTAAATTGTTTTTTTTTTATTTGAACTCCATCTCGTAAAATAATATAATTGAAGAGACCTGCACTTTGTTCCAGGAAGAAAACTGAAAAACAATATTTATCATTACCCAAAATATTTACCAAAATCTGAGCATAGTAATTTTGGCGTCTAAAAATTAATTTCGTTCAAGAATAGTATGGTTCATAACATTGCATGAGTTTGAGAAGCAACATGCATTATCGTTTCACTATAATCAGCAAATGTTAAAAAATGTTAGATGCTTAGGACTGAGCTATATTTATTCACTAAATTTCTAAAATACTTAAATAGTGGCTCACTAATTGGAAAAACTGCTTTACCTACGTGCTTGAATATTCTAGATCGAAAAATAAATTCCAATAATAAATATTCCTGGAAGATACAAGAAGTAGAATTATATTATTAAGCAACGAACAAAAGCGTACCAAAAACCGTTAAGGATTAAGAGACACAGTCCCTCCTTGCTCCTCCCTGTAACAGGCGAGAAATTCTTCACAAGTTTCCCGCATACAACCAACCATTCGCGCACGCACACACATACTCGTACACACACAACCTTCTCCCCCCCCTCCCATCTGAGCCCCCACTACTGGGCCGCAGCAATTGGCGGGTTGTTCCCATGTAGGGTATTAATTTACACGGTCATCTTTGTGTTTCATTGAACTACAGTCTTTACCACTGTCTGAAGTATGCTTACATATGAATGAAACTGACAACCGAAACTGTAATTTAAAGTTATACAAGCACGTTAAGCAATTTCCTCAGGAGAAATGCATTCACATCTCTAATGACTATATTACATTGAATTTTGTTCCTCGCCTAACCGAAATTATTTTATATAATTTTCATATATTAATGTCAGCGAAGCAACAGAGAATTACTCCTGTCAAAACTCTTGTCATGCACACGAGATAAACATAGATGATGGAAGGGATAAACTTCAAATTCAGAAATACGAACGTCTCTTAGAAACGTTTAAATGCTCAGAAATGCATTTTAAACAGAAAAATCCGAAATAACTGCAATGTGACGTACACCTCTAACTTTTTTCATTTTCATCTGCTGTCAACAGCATTCATTGGTTCAGTAGGAAGATTTCGGACTCGCTGATAGTCGAGCGAGTAATTTGATACCTGAAATATATTTTCACCCAGTAATGCTACAGTACAATTCAATAGAAACACACCGACGTATCTACCTGTCGAAAGGAATGAACAAAAATGAAGTAATAAGCAAAAAAATTGACAAAAAAGTAGTACATGTTGAAGGTCATCATGAAAACGGCAATAATTGGTCGAGCTGTCCCTTACAGCCCCTACAGCCTACACGGCCGCCACACCCCTGAGGTTACGACCACCCAAGGTTTCAGAACATGGGTCGTGAGCTATTTCTTTACTTTACCTTCCGTAGCGAGATCCTTCTAGAGTGCGTTACATCTTCCTCAAAGTCGCTTTCAAGCTCGTCACTCTCACCATCATCACTAAATTTCCAATCCGAGTCTGATCCATCCTCATCGCAGCTTTGATTCATTTCATTATATCTATCGTCTTGTAATTTCTGACGTAAATCCGAGTCGGCCATACCTAAGTCAGGACTTATCGTTTCTTTATCATCTGAACGACATAGATAATGGTCTTCCGTCACTTCATTCACACTACTCGCATCACCTAGTGTGAAGGTGAAATCACCATCTGCACACTGAGACAAACTCACACGAGGACAACTGAGCTTACTTATCACTTCTTTCGACTCTGCTATACCAATGGTTTAGCACAGCAATAGGGAGAGAGTGAGCACCAGCGCAAATCAACGTTGAGGTGGCAAGTTAAATGCTATCTGTCCATGAAAAACCGTGCAAAAAGTTCGTACAAGTAAAACTATAATCTCACGACGAAGAACAACTGTTCGCAGTGGAACACTTTAAACAAAAGTCAGTAACGTATGAAATAATACTGAAAGTCCTTTGCCTTCACAAACATCTATCGAATTTCACACCATTAGTTGAAAATAAGACATTTCAGAAAACGACACTGGAATCACATCCAACACACTGCAAATTCGAGGTAAATAATTCACGATACGAACACTAGGTAAACCTTTCCAGTCACAGGGTAAGAAGTGAATGACCAATAATGCACGTTTCAGTTCATAGGTGGCTACCTTTTCTTCTAACCGCCTTTGAAACACGAGCTCCATCCAAATTTTACCGTGAAAAAGGTAATGAGCCGACTAGCAAGTAGGGTAACCGGTCTTAATTCAAAACGTGCGACAATACCCACTACGGTCGAAATAGACAATAGAAAAGAGCCATGACGAATGCAGGATGTCATTCCATCAGTTTCAATTAATGATTGGCAGGAGGTACTAAAATTCCTTGCTTGAAGTTTCATAATGCGCTCCAATACAAGATGAAAGAAAAACCATTTGTCAGATTCAACAAGTAGTAAGGTCATTTTATATAAATAATGTATTTAAATTATTATATTACAACCCAGAAACTGACGAGCGTATTGCGAATTTGGGCCCTCCAAGAAGTACCTTTTTCGAGAAAGTCGTTCTCGTGCGAGAAGTCTCGAAGGCCTATTAATAGTGCAGGTAACCTAACAGCGCCCCTGTGGGCGCTAATCCTTATAGCACAAGATAGACAAACCTAACTAATGTAAATCAATTACACGTGGCCTATCTTATGGCCCCTTAGGGATCAGTCAACGCTATAAAAGGAAGGAATCTTCAACATCTCAATTCTTATAGATCTTAATGCTCAATAAGGATTTCACTATGAAAAAATGACATCACTATTCACTGCATTGTTAACTGTAACTCTAACACGGTGACTGACCGATGCCATCACCAAAACTGCCCAAGCAGTTTTGCCGAACATGAACACCAACAACTAGTGCGCATGTATATCTCCAAACGTAGTTGGTTGAGCCTGTTTATTGTCCTAACTTGAAATTAATCAGTCTGAAAAATCGTTAAATTAGAAACTACACAAATTAACGTACACGTATGTGCTCGCACAACATTTGACTAATAAAATATAGCAGATAGCACGTTGACGAACACAAACTATTTTTCCAAATAGTAATTAACACCACGAAAATTGATAGAAAATGTACATGTTCTTACAAACAGGCATAACAAGCTTCAACTTCCATATTTGCTAATAATATAAAATCTGTATCGTTTTTATTTTTCTTTATTTTCATTTCGAGTACAGTAAGAATCTACACAGAATCGGAAATTTTCAGGGCGCCAATGCTGATTCCTGCAAAAAGTACAGACTCTTGCCGATAGAGATTAATCGGGACACCACTAGTACTTCATTGCTGTTGAGAATTTCATTACTTGCTGAGCTCAGCAAAGCTCGACTACAAATAGGTCTCACCGTTCATTCCTGATAAGTTACGCAGTTCTTAAGAACGAATCTTGTAACCACAAAATCTATGTTATGGAGCTGTCTGGACTGACTACGTGGAAGCTGTGGAACGGTCAAAAAAAGTGTTTAAGACCATTTTTTTTTGGCATCGATTCTGAGAAATTTTCCAAATCTAAACCATTGGAATGACGAAACAATGATGGGATGGAGAACAGAAAAGCCTGACCACCTTGTATCCGAGGAAAGCCACTTTGAGGAGATGCAAGATCCAGTAGTACAAAACACGATCGGGAGTACGAGTATCAATGCGAGAACTGCAGGTAAACGAAACCAGGAAAATGTTAAGCTTATCAATGTTTTGCAGCAAAACACTACTCAAAGTAATCGGATAAAATGAGAGAATGATAAAATAGAGAAAAGGAGGCAGTATTGATCGAAGTAGGACGAGCAGCGGTTACAGCTGCTAGAAGCAACGAGCAGCAGCGACAGCAAATGTACTCACACACGTCTTGCCGTGCCTACCATCTTTATGAAAGCTAGACTGTACTTAGACTTTAGACATGAATACTGTACACCCATGTCTATCTGACAATAACATAACTACACAAAAAAACGTGGGTTACGAAATGAACAAGCAAGCGAAAGACTTGGTACACTAAGGAACCGTAATTCTTTCAACATTAAATGAACAATACTTAGGCACAAAATAAAATACCTTCATCACACATAAACCCACGGAGCTTCATAAGATGGTTGCTTAAGATGCACATAAAGAAAATCCGACGTAATAACTCAGGCAAGTACAGTAATCAATATGTTAACTCTTCTGTAATCTATGGTAACGAATGTGTTCAATCTAGGCATCCCATTATATACAAACACAACTAGATTACATCCCACGTGAGCATTCTACTAGAATTATAATGAACAATCATCAAATCATGCATTAATTACAATTGACACGTCGGCATGTTTCATAGTAAATTGCAGCCTCACTTAGAAGTAACCGACCAAAAAAAAAATTCTATTATGAAAATTTTGAAAAAAAGACATGCACCTGAGCACACAGGCACGACATTCCTCACAGGGAGACAGGAGAACAATCTGGCTAGCATAAATATTTACTATCACATTCAAACAAAGAGCTTCCGAGCCTGAGGTCTCATCCCACTGTCAACACGGTCTCGCTAGTCCTCACGGAGAGGTGATGAAACGACTGAGACTTCCTATCGATAATATTCTGTAATATACGTTCAGATTTGAAATCAAAATCACAACGGTAAAATATTGTTCCATCAGGATTTGAATTTCGGTCGCCGTCAATTTAAAAAAAGGAGGAATAAAAATGGAAATGAAAAGCATACACACAGAAAATTATAAATGTGTAAAAATAAAATCTATATTCTACATTGACCTTTTGCGTAGAAAAAAGCAATACCAGGCTAATCGATTACGTTGAGGAACTTCTCTCTCAATTTGGCGAAGAAAATAACTCAAGAACACGTTAGGCCATCTCCTGAGACCCGGATGTCCCCCATGCCCATCGAAAACTCGAATAGCATTAGAAAAGAGACTACATTATAGTAATTCGGCCATTTTATCAACACAACGAATAAAATATACTTTCAACTCTATTTTTTAAATATTTGAGCTGCTCTTCAGTAAACGTAGTTTGCTCCATTGAAGATCGTGAGAAAACCAAGTCCAGTGTTCAGTAGGTGCAAATTTATTAATTACAAAAAACATGAAATTCTCAGCCGAAAACGGTACAAGGAAAATGGCCAAGCCGTAAGTGGCATGCACCTTAGTCTTCTGACCACAGAGAAGACAGCAGCAGCAGCACGAGGCAAGTTGATATTGTTGCCATGCGCGTTGTCCAGTTAAAGCAGATGATACGAAGGGTCGAGGAGAAACGGAGCAGTCTCTCTCACCAACATCGACACTCTCAAAGGCATAGCTCCATGATATCTTCCTTCGGATATGCAGCGCGAAGGGAGGGGCTATTGCGCAGTAAATGTGCGTACGTACGCGCCAAAACAGCAACGTATTCACTCGACGTGAAAATTTCCTTGCGTAAGACAAATTTGAACTGCATGATATAGTAGTAGATCTAGACTAGTTGAAGTTCGAGTCTATAATGAAACTTCGACCAATCAGAACAATTCTGATTCGAGAGAATTTTTCACGTTTTTGTCAGTTTCCACGACTCTCCCAAACGCACGTGTTTCGTTGTTCACAGTCAAATGAGAGTAACGTACGAAGCTACGTTAAAAAATGATCAATCTGTATAGTTAAGAAACCTAGAAAGCAATATTTCATCAGTTTTCAGCTCATGATTGAGTCATAAAAGACAAATATCTCACTAGAACAATGTCTCAGTAAAAAAGAAATGCATGCCATTGGAAAACTTCAAAAGTTTACAACACGAACCGAGTCAAATGTTCACAAAGCGTTTTTTATTAAGAACATGAAATCATAACTTCGAAAAATTCACTTGTTTACAATCAACAATAACATAACTTCACGTTTAAAATTTCATAAAATGAAATTCATCATCAGTGCAGAATTTCTTTGGCGATAACTAGAATTAATTCTCAAATAATTTAGTCTCCAAACATGAATCTCAAGTCCTCTGAACATTAGCATTGACTCCATTGCTCTACTTCATAAACAGTTCAACACCCCCAAGAACCTTTGAGCGCGAACAAGTCAACGAAGCAGCTATGAGCGGAGAATTGCAATCCAGCAAGAAAGCAAAAACGACGAAGGTAAGTTCCAAGCCCTGAGAAAAGTAGGACACGGCCTTATACGATCAGCAGCAAAGAACCAAAGAGACGAACAGCAGCAGCAATGGTGGTGGTGTTAGTGATGGTGGTAGTGGTGGGGGCATGAATGGCATTCCTGAAATGTGTAGAGCAGCTGAGTCTGCACCTCTCAGTGCTTGAGAGTACTCCCGTACGAATAGCACTGACACGCAAGCTTCGAAAGAAAAGCATAATAGCCCCAGTTGGTGGGCCTTCCAGTCTCGACAGACATACGTAGTAGCAGGCACTGTTTGGTCCCGTTTCCATCACCCGTGTAACGGCTACTTTAGCAGAGACTCAATGGAAAAGACAGGGTAACATATAGTTGAAAGAAATATGAAATCCACTTCATAATTTAATTTCAAATTTGAGGTAAGATGGTTAACCGTTTCGTTTCGTAACAAGAACGATACACCAAAACATGAACTGATTTCCAGTAAATGCCGAAAAATTAAGGTACACGTTAAATCCCCGCACATGATCGCTTTTAATGCTGTTGAGAAGCCAGTAATCTTACAACCTGGTATAGACGAATTAAATATTCTGCCAGACTTTATATTTCTTAACGTTAAGTTGATCAACTCGTCAAAACCTCCAGGCTCCAGAATACTTGTTTTTTACACCTCGCGGTATAAACTGAGGAACTCCTGATTATACTAGCATCATTGAAGCGAAACGAATTCTCTTAAAAATGCACGCTTCACACAGAAATTCTGCTGTGAAGTTAATTTACTAATGTAGCGAATTGTAAAAACGGGTTAATGGAAATGAGTGACGACGAAATTCTCTACAGAATTTTTCACAAATGCATTTAACTGAACCGAGTGCTTACGTAGCTTATTATTAGAAGTCTTTTAGGGAAAAGAAAGTGCTACACGGAAGAAAGTAGGCCAACTTCAGCAACTGAAGCCGATATGGCCAATCTGCTAATGAAATGGATGACAAAAGTCTATCAATGATTAAGTAATATAGCTCCCAATATTCTAATAATTTAGATACATGGAAATTTCTCCCACCATACACCTCTTCAGTACTAAAATTTACGAAGAACTTAACAATTTCAAGCAAGAACAATTGCAAATTATGAGAATGAACAAAACCATAAAGTTTCACTATCATGGCACGTTCAAATGACTTCAATTGTGGAATACACAAACAAAAGAACAACACGTTAAAAATAGCACTCAACTTGTCTGAACACAACACGGAACGGCGTAATACAAAAACATACTTCATATGACATGCTCGAATGATAGTCTCAAAAATGATTACGGATAGAGTAAAAATTCTACAGAAAACACCTCGCGCGCACACACAAGGTATCCCACGTTCACATACCACCGTCCGCACACAATCAACACTCGCGCGTACATATAACGTCCTGGGAAACCACGAGCGTCACAGACCAAGACGAAGGATGACTGATGGTAGGCAAATAACGCGGTTCCTTCCACTCTGAGCGTCACTGACCTGCGCATGCGATGGAAGTAGCAGCATTCGTACAACAGCAAATTGAGCCCACGGAAAACATGGGGAAAAAGCTCACGCAGCGATGCTTTCAAGGGATATACGTTAAAAAACATTCGTTGAGGCAAAATGCTTACTCTCGAGTTGGAGTCGCAAAACTTGGAAGAGACTACTTGATAGAGCGATCTAGGGAGTCCATACCTGTAGGTAGAGTGACATAAAAACCAGGCGCATCACATCCTCAACGCTCGGTCAGTCGAGCGCAGCATCAGCGCAAGAAGAAGAAAGGCAATAGAGAGCCAAGCTCTACCATTGCTTCAAAATGGCGGCCACAGCTTTGATTTTATTCAATAGCGAAAATATTCGAGACACTGCACGCGGACCACACAAACGAACACACACAGGCCACAGCGCGCACGCCCATACAAAGGCAAGCAAGAAAACGACCACAGCAGACACTCCTCGGGATACGTACATACGCACGCGGGCGTGGGACACACACACAACCACTACACGTGTACAACGGAAAGACGTGTACGCGTTCTTTTGAAAAAGAGATGCACGTTGTGATATGGAATTCTTAACAGATTTGGAGAACAGATTCAACAGCGAGAGAGCAAATGTGGTAGAGTTTAAAGATTAGATTAGATTATACTTTGATAACTTTTAGAACTATCAAAATATATATTTGTTCCCCCAAAAAACTTGGCTTTTATACGATGTGCGGCTCGTGTACCCCAAATTTTTCGGGCATATCTCCTTACTCCGTTGTTCTGCAGGATTTTTTTTTTTCAACCAGTCGCATTGGTACAGAATTACGGCACTCGCGCTCTCAGTAACACGGAAAGCAAGCACGCGTATCGTGAAACTTCTCAGACCTGCGAAAATCACGACTAATCTAAAATCCACAGAGAAATGGCGTAACCACAAATATGCGACTCAAGCGCCGACTCGCCCCACACGGCGTTCGTCCACAACAAACCAGGCCTAACCGGTGACCGGACGCGGACGACTTCCGTTTGGGATTTGTACATTACTACCAAGCACAATGAAGCTCCACGTGAGAAATGCAGTAAGGTAACATGATGCATCCTCGCATCCTCATACAAAAAGCCAATGAGAAGTGTAATAAAAATGAAACGTTTAAAACATGCTATGTGAAAATAAATTTGAAGACAACATGCACAACTGGGCTCAATGTTCTAGAAAAATCTACGTTCATTGATTTGACAATCTATGTTATACACGGAATAGTAAATACCAACTAAGACCTAATGAAACAATCAATAATTGATACACGAAAACATAAAGCTCTTTACGCTCAAGTAATTGAACAATAATTTTTTTGCCAAAGTATAGATAAGAAACAGAAATACGTTCAGGAACATCATCGATATGCCATTTCCTGCATCTTCGCGATCACATCTGTACAATTATCATTTGGAAATGAACACATTTGACACGTATTTTCAGAAGCTCTCAGGGTAACAAATGCTCATTTACTTTCTCCCAAATAAATCCAAAATATTTCCTCGGCAGCTTCTACCCAGGTTCTCAAGGAAAAAATATTCTCTAAGTTGGGAGTTCTGCATCTACTTGTTCATAATCTACTGTAACGCAACGGCAGCAATGCACGTGGATGCAAAACAAACTATACTATAGTTTATTTATCTAAAATTTTGTATATCTATGCAGCTAATAATATAAAACTGCATTACTAATAATATAAATATTTCAGCAATTTAATAATTAAACCTGTTAGAGGTTATGAAGGGAAGCTTTTCTCTACATATAGCATAGGTAGGAGTTTAGGAGCTAATGAAACAGAATTCTTCAGCACAAGAGGAATATTTTTAACATAAAATTGTAAACGGCACATAGGTATAAGCCGTCGGAGACTCGCAACACATACATTTTTAATACAATTGCAAGTATGGCATCGAGGGATATTGCGCGATTTTCAGTTCAAGACATACGCAATATGCATTCTATTGCATTTTCATCCATAGCAACGTTAACAATAATTTTCCCACAGTGAGACAAGGAACGTGAACTCCCATGTCCACAAAGAGAGGAAATTCGGTGTTAGACGCGCTCAGAGGAGCCCTTCGGAGGAGAGGCAACACTACACCCACATCCTAGCGATGGTGGAGAGGACGGCTGTGTCGGGAACTTCTACCAAAGGAATAGTGTACTCTCCCCTCTCCACCACACGATTCTCCTCCACAGAGATGATTATCTCGTGAAGGTGTGTGCGTGGTTTACTCGCATCACAATGAGTCTCAGATGTGGGAACCTAAAGGGAAATTACACTTCATACGTTTCAGTCAAAGTAATTAAGCAAATCATTAATAACGACAAACTATGAAGAGTTTTGTTCTCGGATAAGATGCGCCATAAAAATAACGTCAAGATTGGTCGAGCAAATACCATGATCACACCAGCAAGTGACGATGTAAATAAATCACTTGACGCCAACTTCAATAAACACTTGACTCTGTCCGAGCACATCATGACGGTGTGAATATAGATATATATGTATACACACTTCTCGAGATCAACCATACGCTATGAAGTGGCAAATTATTCCTATCCATTGGCCCTTCAAGCTTATTCAGCTTCAATTAAGGAAAAAAACTAGCTTCGTTGGGAAAACCTTCTACATACAAATAAGAAAAAGGTAAGCTAGATCGTATACAATATTAGCGAGAGAACAGAAGTAACTTCATGCTTGGAAAAAAATTGAACGAATTTGATTCGTATCAAAAAATGTTGAACTGCACAAATTCAAGAAGCAATACAGAAAAATGAGGACTTATTCTACATATTCTACCAAGACATGCCCGTGTCACCTACACGAAAATCATGACCGAGTAGGAACTGCGACGTAAATACTAGAACGAAAGGCAAAGGAATATCCGTGAATATCATATACAATTCTTCAGAGTATCACATACACTTCTTGTACTTCATTTTCAGCGTAATTTGCTGAGCCTAATCTTTATCCTAACGGAACTGACAATACCGAAATTGTTCATACATCAGTTAAGTTCCACGATTAAACATGGTTACCTCGTCAATTTTCTTTCAATTATCCTTTTCGTCACCGATTAATTTATTCAAGTTAACGTAGTTACAAGATGAAAGAAAGAACTTGACGAGCACTTACTAGGTGCACTAAAATATCCAATTCTTGCCGAATATGAATTTTCAAAGTTATACAACAAAACGAAGGAAAGCTTCAAACAGCGCCATACGTTGAGCGTACCCGGAACACGATCGTCATCGTGCGTGCCAAAGGCCAGTAAACCATCTATCCACTGTTGTCACCATGCTCAAGGCAAGCTTCCCAAATTTCTTTTCGGCACTTACCAGGTGCTAAGATCAATAGAACAGAGATTTTGAAATTCCTACTAGGCAGTAAACCCTTGTAATTTCACCGTCGAGTGCGCCGAGGCGTTCAAGTTCAAGAACAGGTTGCTAACGAGGTTGCAAGGTGGCAAAGGCAGGGATGTAGAATCAGGTCGAGGTGGGGCCCTCTGAGCACCTCCCCCCTCCTTCCCCCTTGCCTACCAACGAGGAGGGGAGAGTAGAGGGTGGGAAGGAGAAAGGGTGGAAGCGAGTTCCCACGGGGTCTCCGGGTTCTTATCGGGCAACACCTTTACACAGCGAGCACGACAAATGCACCACGCCAGGTCAGGCAGTTATCTTTCACACGTATGGTTGGACCGCCTGTATTTCACATGGGGTAGTCACAAGGACAGCGGCCGGTTAGCAACATCCTTACTAAAAGTAGCGCTCGTTCCCCTGATACCGTCTATGGCAGAAAAACGCTGTGTTTTTGATGCTATGTAGACGGTTTCCTCGAGAAATAGTCAAGTAAAATTAAAACCACACACATGATAGTAAGAAAAACGTTTAACCCTAACTACGTTCTACTACGAAAGACGGTTCGCTGCACGGAGATAGAATTCAATATTCTAATATACGGTAGGTTGGCATGAATACTGCCGTCAACATGCTAAAATACGTCACGGTCAATTCTCCCCAAATGAAAAGGCACGCAAAATTAACGCTGGCTCAATGCACAATCGTTCAAATGAATGTGATTTACGCAGTAGCTCACTAAATAAATATGATAAATTTTCTTTCAACACAGTCAAGCGGCTTAAATCAACAAGAAGGTATAAAAAAGGCTTTTCACAGATGTTGTAGTAGAGAGATAAAGCAAATTATGAAACCTAACGGTAAATTAACGTGAAAATTGTTTGAACCAACCAAACAATTTATTTTGTGTCTCGAGAAAAACTGTTGACAGTTCACAAGACGCAAAAATTCGCTGCGTTCATTATCCGTTGCAACGCAGTAGCGTGCGCTCCCTGGTCCACCCCGGAAACACAGAAAGCTAGGCGATAATAAGCTCCGAACCTCTACCGCATATATCGTTTCAGTTATTGGGTATCCTGTCGCGTACGTTAGTACCTCAATCACAAACGTTAGTTATACCTGAAAAGAGTAGCTAGCAAGGGCAGAAGAAGAAGCGGCGGCAGAGATGCTGAACATCAGCAATGGCAGAGGCTGCTTCGCACCACCGCATCTCAGAAGCATAATCGATACAGCTGTTTGATGCTGCCCCCACACCCTCAATTCCTCCTCCCGCACCCTTTCGCCAGGTTTTCCTCGCTCAACGCCACATCCCACTTCACAGGTCAGTACTTCCCTCATCGGACACCTCGCCCTATTCCACAGGTCAGCAGCAGAGTTCTCTGCGCCGCGTCTCCCGCATACCTCCGCTCTTCAGTTCTCACTATTAGAACTCGTACCAAAACGCACAGTTTATTAACGCACAGTTTATTGACGCACAGCTTCTAGTCCTAGAACAGCCATGGCGTGTATGTACAGCCTCCTAAGGTAATATTGAACGGGTCGATCAATGAAGGTACCAATGAATCGTGTGAACATGCGGCATGATCTTCCGTTCTTCAGAATAGCAACCGACTATTGTCAAATGACTCCACACGAAGCGCCTACATGGACGCAAGTTCATTAAAATGGACTCGTCCTACGCTAGATACTAAATACCGATAACTCGTTTGACCGAACACAACACTTCACTAAGTAAATAGCCGATGCAGATCATTAGGGTTATTTTTGTTCTATAACGTTCGCGCCATACATATACGTTTTCCACAGATTAATTACGAATGAGGTGCAGGTTTGTACAATTGTAAAATTTACATCTTTTAGTCATACATTGAAACGATGAGGATTGGAGGCATCCTCAACCGCACCTACAGTCGGCTCATGTTACATCATTATAATACATCCTTAGAATACATGAAAAAAAGAAAAGTACGAAATTAGATAATAGAAAATTTTGCTTTTAACAATGACTAATATCCTGTTTCACAAGGAAAACCTTTGCGTACTTACAGCAAACATAAAAATTCAACAAAACACTTCTCGAATATAGGCATTGCAAAACAATGAGGCATGATGCACTACAAATTTGTTAGTGAGATGTTTTAATGGTGATTACCTCTCAGAATGCATATAAATAGAACTACACTTAACTTTACATACAATCAAATCGTGAAAAAACATACTCCCAGATTCACGGTGCAACGAAAAAATGCAACAATAATTGCAGGCAAGTGTTCCAAGTTTTATGGAGATGTGCCCTAAAAGAATGGTATACTTACTGACGTTTCTTGCTACCCTCATACCTGAGCGGGAAAAATGCGTTTTTCATTCGAAGCAAGAAACACGTGCCCTAGATCTGGGACGGACGGCCAAGCGCTGTGGCCATGCCACACACCAACGAATGCCTTACGCGAACGTTGGTCCAACAAGCCGGTTTTCACATCTACATGTGGAGGTTTTCCGCCCAGCTCTCTCTTATATATTGGATATCGGTCTTACGCATTCATGCATCGCCGTTGTAAAGACTGACACTGTGTTTTTGGTTTGATGAAGAGTCTTAGATCTGAAATGTATTTCGAACACTAAATTTGATACGGACGTATGTATTGCAATACAGAAAATACTGGCAAAAATGGAAGCTACATTCATCACGTGTTGATTTTTCTTCAAGAAATTTCTAACTGCTCCAAAATTTACGTATCACAAAAAAATAATAAAGCCAGGAAACACTACTACTATATGATTACCATAAAATGCATCTCATACTTCCTCATTTTAGTTCGAGACGGAGCAAAATTAGGCTTTCCAGATGCGTCTTTAACGCCCTCATGCAAGTAGAGTTTTCCATTAAATTTAAAGAAAACTAAAATTGATTCACTGCATAATATGTTTTTACTATTCTAGCTAATTCTGCGAAATTACGAAAAGTGCTTTTCCCTGAAATCAAGAACCTCAATGCGTTATTTCTAATATTTATTTACCATGAAGTGAACACAATCTAATTTCAACAAATAATACCAAGAGAATTTGCATAAGAGGTACTGTTCGAGAGAGAAACGAGTTCTAGCCCAGCAGAACCCTGAGCTAAAGAGGAAATTGTGTACCAAGGTTCAACATAGAAAAACAACACGAAAAACTACAAAAAGTACAGGTAAAGGTTTCATCCTTTACCATAAGTACTTGTCCCTCAACAAAAATACCTATTTAATCAGTGTCTCCAATCTTTCTGCTTCAGAATGCTCAATTCTTTTTGCGTGTCTATCTTCATCCGCTGAGACACAACCAACCGTGAAGGATAATTTCACCGTATTGAAAGCACGATCGTGGTTGGCATCTCAAGTTCACAGATATTTTGAGTAGATGAAAATGTTACCAGCAGACACTATTGAATTAAAAGGTACTTACCCCAAACATGGATTGAGACTGCATAAATTGTTGTTGCTGTTGTTGCAGCTGGTTGATGCGCTGTTGAATATCGTTGATCTGGAATAGACAGATTCGTCCAAAGTTAGAATCAGTGAATGGAACCTGGCCTGATATGAAAATAAAAATTTCAAAATACGAGAAATATCCCCAAACTAAATGTCCTCCGTCAATGTACACGACAGAAGCATAAGGACAACATGTTCAGAAAATGAAGTAACAAGGCCTTTATATAAAACTACACGTAATTCTCCAAGGCGTTAAAAAATGGGAAGGACATTCAACGGACTTCTACAGCGCTACCACCTTTTCTTCACATTAGTTCATTGAAAGCGTTATAGACAGCCAATTTTGTTTCATACTATTTTGTTGTACAGAACATCTTTTTTATCAGTCGGAGCATAACAATAAGAAATATAATTCATGTAAGCTCTTTGAAACAGATGATAACAATTTACTCGATAAGTTAACCCGTTCATTAAATTTGCAAGAAAGCAAACAGCGAACATTTTGTAAAGTGGGAAATTTAGTCTAATTACGTTGCTGTGAATTCGACTACGACTGCAATAAATAAAATTAAGAGTATATGTATTTGCCCTAACACTTACCATTAAATATACGAAAAAATAAACAGACATCACAAGATTTATATTACAGAAATCGCTTCCAGGAGAAGCATCAGCAGACGTTATATTCTCAGGCACTAAAATTTTACGGGCATAAATCTATATCTAGACCTAAAATGTGCGAAAAGAAAATGACTAAAATGTAGCATAACCGTAAGACTACAATTAGAAGCTCTGACCTGCTGTTGTGTCTGCATATTTTGGGGCATCTTGTACAGCTGCTGGAGCTGCTGCTTGCATTGCTGGAGCTCGAACGCCAAGTTAGCCGGTGGCTGCATCGGGTGGCCGGGCATATGAGGCATCATTCCGGCCATTCCTGGACCTCTGGGTCCTATCATACCTGGGCCTACAGGCCTCATACCTGGACCCATCTGTGAAGAAGGAATGTTCGGCATCATCACTCCAGGACCCATGCCAGCAGGATGGGGAGGCATGTGAGTTGGTCCTGGTTGCATTTGGCCATTTGGCCCTGAAGGCGGAGCAGTACCACCCATGTTCATTCCAGGCCCGTTGGGTCCCATAGGAGATGGCCCACTGAGATTTGGTTGATTAGGAATAGCAGGTCTGATCTGCACTGGACTTCCTTGATTCATTTGAGGGCTACCAGGAATAACAGGAGATGACACTCCCATCTGACCAGACTGTGGAGTAGACCCTGGTACTACTGATGGCCGCGAAGGAGAAGAGCCAGCACCAATTTCCATTTCTTCAGACGTCATCTGAGCAGAGGGAGGTCGTAAGAGACCTGGACCTTCTGGTCGTACTTGCGGCGAACCATTGGCTGTCATCTGAGAGCTGGAGGATTGTCTCATTGGGTCAATCAAAGTTTGTCCCCCTACACTCGGGCCAGAAGATGGACGCATAGGGGAAGGACCCACAGGCATGCCTGGAGAGCCGTTAGATCCACAAGGAGAGGGAGCTCTAGGTGCCCCAGTTCCTCCATGCATACCAAGAGGGGTATTTGGTCGCATGACCCCAGGGCCCATTTGGTTTGGACTTCCAAAACCCATGCTTCCATGTCCTGTAAAAGATCTTTGGTTTGATCCACCCATTTGTATTGAGCTAGAATTGTCAGTCGAGTTTGATACCATAGGACTACAGCTGTTGGGTCGCATGTGGTGGGGACTGCTACCCGGGTGTTCAGAGCTGCCGGGTGTTGATACTTGGGGTATCGTACTTCCCGGTTGAGAAGACGACATCCCTGTTCCCATTGGAGAAGATCCCATGGCATCTGCAGAGCTTGAGTTGGGCGTCAAAGGCGAAGCTGATGAAGCAACAACAGTGTTGGCACTAGGAGAGCTGCTCTGCAAGTAAGAATTCGTGGGCCCAGACGAATCTTGCATCAACTGCTGGGGAGATTCACACGGCTGCTGCAGTTGCAAAGGAGATGAACTCATCATACCTGGTCCTTGTAAATTTCCTTGGCTCATAGTATTTAGTGCTCCTCCGCCAGAGGTCGTCGAAAGTTGCTGTGAAATAACAGGTGATGAAACTGTAGATGCGGAGACAGACTTGTTCATTATTGGAAGACTGGTATTATGAGAAGAATGAGAAGGTAGGTCACTCATACCCAAGTTGAAATGTTGCTGGCTGGTGCTTGAAACACTCTGAGGAGAGCAAGGCATGTGGGGACTTGTCATTTGAGACGACACCATCGAGCTCATCTGGTGAGTGTTGACATTGGAAGCAACACTCATGTTCATGCCTGGCACTTGCGAGTTGGGGGCATGGAGGGGTTGAGACATCATTGGTTGAGAAATGTTGGGAACCATTGATCTTGGAGCCAAACCCTGATGATGAGGTATGGTGTTCAATGGACTGCCAGGCCTGTATTGATGAGATCCACTCATGCGAAACTGTTGCGGATAAGGACCACACTGTGGTTGCATTGAGCCCGGTGGTCTATGAGACATCATCCCATTAGGGGCTGAAGCAACAGGTCCCATACTCAAACCACCTGTAGCTGTGTTTCCTGGCACTGAATTAGGAGGCACATGAACTGTAGGCTGCTGCTGCTGCACACCCCCCATTGAGGGGTTTGGTATACTGGATGGGGCAGCAACAGCCGCGCTGGTCACACCCGAAAGACCAGAGTCCACTGCAGGCATAGCTGAAGTTGAATGAGGCACATTGGCAGGTATACTGAGCTTCCCACTAGCTGGACCATTAATGTTCAACAAACTTTGCTGATTATCTAGCCTATCCTTAACACTATCACTAACAACGGTATTAATATTACTGGTATTAACACTGACGTTTAATAAAGGTCCATTCAACTGAGCTGCACTATTCACATTGCCACAATTCGAAGTCAACTTACTACTATCACTTGCACTAGCAATACTTTCTGCATGCATATTTTCTTGCGCAGCGTTCAGCTGAGAGATGGCAGGAGCAGTACCTCTGGGAGTACTCAAGCCAGGATGGTAGCCAGGTTGAATGTTGTAGCCTTGGGAAGGAGGTCGAGCTTGGCTACCCCATTGCTGTGGAGACATAGGCGGTCTGGGACTCATCACAGGACTCATGGGGGGGCCAACAGGTCGAGAAAGACCAGGTGACATAGGTGCTCTATTAGAAATTGGACTTGGAATTCCTGAAGGTCCACTATACATGGATGACTGAAGGCCTGGATTTTGAGGAGCAGAACTTGTTGGTGCTCCCATAGAAGGTTTCACCATATTTTCCAAGTGCTGCAAACTAGAGCCAGTCCCACCACTTGATGAAGTGGATATATTAGCTGGCCCAGACATACTACCAGCTGATGATTGATTGGGTACAGGAGATGATGTAGGGTGAGGTGATGACATTGAACGTGGGGACATTTGAGGGTGTGGGGACATTTGTGAGTGTGGCGACATCTGGGGAGCAGATGGAGTGTATGAGGGGCGGTACGCAGGGCTACCATTTGGCATCTGATGACTGGGTGCTTGAGGATGCTGGGTGTTGGAAAATTGACGTGGCATTTCTGAAGGGGCTCCATGACCAGGCATCATCTGAGGAGCCCCAGGTTGTGAAAAGCTTGTATACTGTTGAGACTGCTGTGCTCCAGGGCGCACTCCATAAGCCTGTTGTGGAGCTCCTGGGCCATGAGGACCACTAGGGCCCATGGGACCAGCAGAATGAGGCCCACCTGGGCCAAGAGGTCCTCCACTTGGACCATGTGGCCCACTTGGACCATGTGGCCCACTTGGGCCAAGAGGTCCCCCACTTGGACCATGTGGCCCACTTGAGTACATCATGGAACTACCAGGTGCCAAGCCCCGCTGAGGATCATAACCAGGATATGGTGGTCGTGGCCCAGCAGAGTAAGGTCCCTGCTGGTTTGGATACCCTTGAGGGGGCAGACTATGCCCTGGAGGCATGCCTGGATAGTTCTGAGGAATGTTAGTGGGCTGAGATGGCTGTTGCTGGGGCTGAGATGGTGGCAAATTGTTAGGTATGCCCTGCATTGGCCCACCCTGGTATTCTCGCATCTGCCGACCACCTGGTGGCCCTCCAGGCATTGAGAATCCTGGTTGAGAGGGAGGACCACTGAAAGGGTCGGGAGAAGCACCCCAGCCAGGCATGGAAGTTTGGCCATAAATATCTTGGCTGTGATATGGGGGCCTGAACTGACTGCCCATGTTGAACTGCCCCATTGGAGGCTGCTGTTGGGTTGCCCCTCCCCCTGAAGGACCATACTGATATCCTTGAGGTGGGACACCAAACCCAGGCTGCCCTGGACCTCCCCCACCAGGAGGTTGCAGCTGCTGAGGCTGCTGCTGTGGGGGTCCTGGCAGGTGGCTAGCCTTTTGTGGCTGCTGTGACTGTGCCTGCTGCTGTTGTTGCTGTTGCTGCTGTTGTTGTTGCTCTGGGTTGCTGCCAATGTTTGTGTAGCTTGGTTGAGAGTAGTTGGCTAGTTCGAGATCTGACACACTGACGGGAGTGGGACCAGGGGGGCCCCCAAAGGAGTCCACACCCAAGTCCAAATCACCCAGATCCCCATCAGCAAAGAGACCAGTGAAATTATCCATCCTTTCTATAAAATAATTTTTTGCTAGGTGCTCAGGTCATGGAGAAACATGGACCAGCCTCTTTTCTTGCCTATCATTATGTCGGCCGTGGCTAAAAATCTTGAGGGCATAGCTCTCACAATTCCTGCACATGAAAAAAAAAACCATCATTAGAGCAATAAATTAATGCAATATGAAAGTTCACCAAGATTGCATTAATATAAAAGCTTACCCAGAATGTATTATAGTTATTTAAATAATTATTATCATGATTAATTTTTCAATTCTGTGATCATAGGACCTTGAATCTGGGTTGCGGAATTGGAGTCGGATTATTAATTTGACTCACAAAGTTCAATTAAATTACTTTTTCACATCCTTTGTTTTATTTTTACTTGCTAAACACGCAAACATTCATGGCTCTTCTTTGACCAATCATTATAATTAACCCTTTGATGTTTAATCAACTATTGTGAACATAAATTAAATTATCCCTCATTTCTTCAAACAACTTACTGGTTCAAGAGGCCAACAGCACAAGTGAGAAATTACAATTTTTGTGATTAGAACTTAAAATACTGAATGGACTACTGTCGACACAAATAGAATGGATCTGATGTACAGAAGCTGAGCTGCAAGTGTTAGTGACAGAAAAAACTGCTAGAAACTAATAGTACAAATATGGAGATTTGGCACTACGGCAAAATAACCAAACTTGAGTGCAGATTTTTTATCCAACTGCCGTGACTGATCCAGACTACCTAGATTAGATTTTTCAGCCAAGCCTCAAACTTATGCATGAGTTAGGTAAAAACGCAAGTAGGAAATGAGGGACAGCAAATCAAGACTACATAGCTAAAAATTAAACTCAAAACATTTTCACAACATAGAAATTTAGTTTTCCATGACCTCAGCACCAAAAAATAACACCATTTCCCAAGTGACAGAATTTGCTTGGTTATTTATGAAAACAAAAAACACAAAAAAGAAGATCTAAATGTACATTAGAATGTTGCATACACAAGAAACTGTCATTGTCATAAGAGTAAAAAGTTAACTTTAAACACCTGTATCTTAGCAAACTAGAATATGCATCATAGATGGAAAAACTTAAATTTGTACACAATTGTGTTATGACCTCATGTACATAATCCTGCAGCAATTAAATAAACCATCAATGAGGAAAACATAAATAGAATAACTTTATTACCAGTATAGTAACCCTTGGATTACTATGAGTGTTATTTTTTAAAAGAAAATAACACCAATAATAACACAAAAGGTGAAAACCTACTTAGAAGAACTAAGACTGGCAAAAAAGAATCCATCAAATCTTATAGCTTGCTTTCTAAAATACAGGCATTTACCTATGCTGAGGTTGGTGGGAAGTAACACCCATAATACCCAAGGGATTAATGTAATTTCAGGTGTAGTAAAATAAATTCTTCTGAACCGTTATTACACTAGAACCTGGATGTCCCTGAGTTGTAAGTAAACCAATCATAATAAAGTATATGCACTATCATTCCTGGCATCTAATATACTGATATGAAGAGCCTACACCAATTCAGGGCAAAATAGCTTGATACATATACAAGATTATAAATTCATACTCCAATGATTATAATGAACAAATTTTATATGGTAGTGTACTATTCTGTATGATAGAGGAAAAAAGCCATAGATAAATATGTAGGATATAACACCAATATTCCACATTAAAAATTAATAACATGACAATGTTAACAACTTACCATTTCAAGATGCAACAAATTCACTATCAAAGGTACATATTCATATTACACTAAATACATTAAGTTTATTGATATTAATACTGTGAGCATTTCAGTACTCATAAGATAGGTATTTAAATAATGAAGCAGTAAAAACAGAAATTAAATAGCTTAAATAATGAAAATTTACACCCAAATCTGCAGAAGAAGAGTTAGAATTAATATTGTAATTTAATAATAAGATTATAATCAACACATTCATTCCAAGAGAAGTGTATCACACATCGGGAATTAAGAATGTTAATCCCATTACTGGTTGCTGTCCTGACTATCAGAAATGGAGAACTCTGCTTTCTTACTCTGCCATCAGAAACTTGAAAAGTTTCTCTACAGTAACATTATGCAGATATAAATCTAAATGATAAAGGTGTTTGCTCACATCATTATATATTCATTATGAACATTTTTTTCTACTGTAGAGGCCAACTAGAAAATTCCATGAATCCAAATTGAGAATTAGTAAATCATATTCAACTCAATTTTTAATCCAAATGATTTTGCAAGTTTACAAACCTAAACCAATCATGGCCACCCATACCATGTTAGAAAACACTAATGAAATTCTGATATCTACAATCTAATAAGTACATTTAAATTCAGCAGATTTGGATAACATTGTGAATTTCATAGCCATAGATTGGAAAAGTTTTGCATGTAGAAAGCAACCACCTATTAATAAATAGTGAAATGCCACCTTTTATAAAGAAAGGCAGAAAAACCAGGTACTCGGGTATAAATTAGTATGTTATGGGCAAAATTATACAGACCAGCACTTGATAGCAAGGCATACTTGAAGCAATGAACCCACATCACACCACAAATGACAGACAGGTCATTCTTACATAAAGAAACATAGCACTATAAGGTGCTTTAGAAACTCAAAACTACTTCATACCAAAAGAAAAGGGACCATTTTGTATTGTGTTTAGAGAATGGGGAACCTATGCACAATATATGTTCTTATAAAAAGATCTCAGAATAGAAACAGCAAATTAAGATGCACCACAAAAAAGGTAAAGGTATGAACATGGAAAGAAGCAGAGAGGGCATGGAAGATGTTCCAAAGGTCTAGCTGAAGTAACCCATTACTTGTCCACCTGGGGATGCTAGTCCTTATAATATAAGGAAGATAAACCTAATTAACCTAACTCTATTGCATATGCCCTGTTCTATGCCCTATAAAGCAATACTGCTGTACATAATTCGGGATATTATTGATGCATGCCATCAGCTCTCCTGGAGATTTAGTGACCAGGTGTACTATCTTTTCATCAAATAGCTTGAGGATCTCCCACTGTCTCATAGCAAAACCTCATGGAGAGAAGAATAACAACTTTTTCAATATACAAATAGGTACAATAACTTACAAACATGTGTAGGACTTCTTGTTGATTATTATTATTTTTGTGAAGCTATCATACTTTTTCATTCCAGACTCCAATTGCATATATATCTCTACTTCATTGTTATATAGAAAAAAACAGGTTACCTCAAAGCTTAATTTTATAACTCCCCATTTTAAATAAACATGGTATATCATCATAGGAGTTACAAGGTAATTTTCACAGATGAGGTCCAAAAAACATTCAATTACTTCTATATTATTGAATGAATCATGATAAAGTATTTATAAAATCCTGAAAAATAGATTGGAGCATTTGGAGATGTTGAATGGCCAGCTCGGTTCTGACCTTATCTTTTTTGGATTTATTTCCTTCGGGGATACCTAAAATGTAGAGTTTACATAAAAAACAAATCTATCTCAGCTCAAGGCATCTAACAAGAAAGAAATCCCACAAATTGAACCTGATCTCACCAGCGCTGTCATGAAAAGCCTGCATAAGCGTGCAGATTTTTGGCCGTACTCACAGGGTGGCACATGAATATTATATTTAGAAAGTTATCAGAATAAAATTAGTATTTTTTAGAATTTCAGAAATATTATGTTTTTTATATCTATTCAATAATATGGAAGTTATTAAATGCTCTTAGGTCCCATGTTTTAAGATCAACCTTTACATAATTTAATCAACATCATTACTCTTCCTTTGAACTAAAATTTGTATTTCTATCTTGTACTTTCTCCTGTTATAAAAAATAAAATTATATGTGAAATAGTAAACAGGTCCTAATAATAAGAATCCTTTTCTCTCACTAAAGGCATTATAGCCAGTTTAGCAAAATCCTGTAGCCTGCTGATCAGTAAAAAATGATTATTTTTACTAATATTGTCATGGTTTCAAGCTTCCCATCCACATGATATGCAATTCAATGTGCAGAAAGAAGTTACCACTATGTATGAACTCTAGAGAATGGGGAAATCTATGCACAATGTGTAACACAGAAACTACTCCACATAGAAACTGCAAGAATGAAGAAGAGAAGACAACAGATAACAAGATGTGAAAATTGAAAGAAGCAAGCAGGCATAAAAGATACAATTCTTAAAGGCCTACCTAAAGCTATGGTCAAACAGTGTCCCCCTAGGAACACTAATCTCCTGGGAATACTTTTCATACGCATACTTTTCATACGCCACTAACTTAACCCTATTGTCAAGCCTATGCCCTCTGAGAGGATCTTATCAGTAAAAGAAGCCATGTATAAGATATTGAAGGACAAGAAATTAAAAAACTTCTTTGAAATGGCTATCTGAATATTTTCCTGGCAAGAGAGAAAATGGCTAAAACTCTGATCTTTCACACTCAAAATAACAGGTAAATTGTGTTTGCCATGGTCTACAGCTGGCATTGGATACTTACATAGACTGATGAAGCATTAGTTCAAACCAATAAGCATTTTTGTTAAAGAAGGCATTAGGTATTTGTCAAAATATTGCTGGATAACCAAGTTGACATGTATTGAACACTATCTCATACATCCAAATGGATATGATTTTTTCTTTAAATTCTGATCTATATTTCCTAGATTAGTTCTTTATTGTCAAACACAAACATAAAAAAGAGCATCCAAATTGTAACATTTTCAAGTGGTTGATTTAAGTAATGCATAAGTACTTTTTCAAACATTAAATGATACTGTAGGCCTACAAAAGAATCTTCTAGAGCAATTTAAAATAATTAGTACAATTTTTATTTCAAGATGAAAGTAAAAGGAATTCTTGTAAGTACAAGTCAACAAAGAGGCATAACATGAGCACAGGAGTAAAAACCTTATCTGAAAACTGTAATCTTGACCAGTTCTAGTTATTGCAATAAAACAGTTGAGTTTGTCTGAAATCACACATTCTAAGACTAAAGTACAATCTAAATAAACAACTGGGAACTATATTTGTGATCAAGCATATAAGTATCAAAATATTCATAAAAAAGATCACTTTTTTTCTAATAAAGTAACTTATCAATGAATATTTATTTAGAGTAACACCAAAAAGAACTTGTTCCAGTGTTCCATATATATGCAGAAGTTTTGAGTACCAGCAGCTCCCAAGGTGCGTGTGCAGCTGAAGAAATGTCAGGCGAAGAAGTGCAGACTGAAGCTTTGGGCAGAGGGGAAAAGCCATACGCTTATGAAGTGATGAAAGCTCATAACCGTGACAGCTTTTCCCGCCAGCACAAAACTCAACACCAACTTGCTAGTGACATCTATTTGTGCAGGGCCAGGCCAAACAAGAAATGTGCATTAGTGGATGTGCTAATTTTCCAATCCTGATTTTAGCAGGAAACACCGCAGCAGCATCAGCTATAAAGCATTCACCTGTAATTCTTTTCTGAGTCCAAGCTTTTCAACAAAAATACAAAAGTGAATCAAAAAATCCTATTTTTATTTAAAAGTATTTACAAAATATGTATAGAATGGAAGTAAAATTAAAGAATATTCTTAAAAGACAATAATTCAAACCATCATAGAAGATGGCCAATCATGATTCAAGATGAGCTTACATTCACAGTATAGTGATCAAAATAGTGTTATTGGTGCACATTCACACTTCGAGTTTTTTTGAAATTTCTAGTTCATTCTATCTACACATTGATGTTTTGATAACATAGAATACAGCCGATTTAGGAAAGCACAAGTTTTGGCCTTGTTGAGATGTCCTCCTTTCACACTTTATACAGTTCTTCAATATTGAGGTAGAACATTTACTATCCACAAAACCACGACCTAACACGGGAACTTGAGTAGTTGGCATCAACTGACGCTACATCCTCAGCCGTCGAACTCAGATTTTCTTCAAAGGAACGATACATAGGAACTCGGTTTAACTTCATCACATTCTTTCAACATGTTGTATGGATATTCCGAGAAGACAGCATTTACACAGCTTGCTGCTATCAATAGCTTGACGGCCTAGAAGCGGCGGGATAGCAGCAGTCAAAGTCGCGGCGTTGGACGTGCGTATGGAAAGCCTCGGTTTCACTTCAAGCAGAACGGAACTCGAGAAGCTTTTTCTGATACAAACGTTATTAAAAACTGTTTCACCATCCCTTATGTGCAGAAACACATCATTCAATCGATTAGAATTCAAATTTCAGAAGAATTATTGAGGGTAACACAAGAAGCAACCCGGCAACACGAACAGACGGAGAGCTATGGCGGTGTGAGCAGCAGCGGCAACCAAAGAAGCACACACACCATCGTCTTCACCGCGCACACCATCACCACAACCAGCATCACACTCGCCTGCTGCAACCACACAAGCAGATCTACGGAAAACACATGACACGAACTACTCAATACACAATGATAAGAAGCAACCAGTACACAAAAAAAGGGAGGAAAATGAATGAATAAGTAACAAATCGAAAGGACACTGCGCCACAAGATATAGGAACCATGAAAAAGGCAAGAAAGACCGTGCGGCTCGGAAGCGCGAGTTGTTATGGCCACCAGACAAGCACACTGTATTTTTCAAGAGTTACCAACATGTGCAATAACACGGTAGATTAACAGACTGCGTAACTATTTCGTAGAAAGAGATCATAGGCGTCAGCACAGAGAAACAAGATGGCGACAGTTGGGAAGTGTTAGAGTTGAGGAGAGGTAGCGGAGCGAGGGTGGGGCATGGGAAAATTTGGAGAGGGGGCAGCATTTGTGCCGCTGCTGCAACGTTGCCACATCGCGTCACTTCCACCAAACGGAACATAAGCGCGCACATGTGTAGTTATCCATGTGCACATGAACTGACGTACCATACGCACACGTGAACCACCGCACGCACACGCTTCGAGAGCGTACAGCTGCGCACGCTCCGGATCCACACGTCACACGAAGCACACGCACACAATGTGCGTAAGTGTACAAACAAGAGGCCATTCCAACGCGTTACAGGGAACACGAGCACAGCTGCTACACGCTGGCAGAGGCCAATGGGAGTACCAAATATTGTTAACACACAACATTTTTTGAATTGTCAACTGTGGCAAAAGCTGATACACCAACAATAATAACAGAAATCCTAAAATCAAATTGCAAATGTAAATGAAGGCCTATAAATGAACATATATTTTACATAGGCATTGATAGGTTGACATTGAAGAAACCTTTAAATTTGAGAGCTTTTATTAATGTTTATTAAAAAAAAAATTGACATGTGTAGTTATGAGATTCATTTAACCTTTAATAAACATTTCTGATCTTTCATAGAATAATAAAAATTAAAGCAAAAGCTCTCACCCACTAATATTAAACGCATCAAAGCAAAAAATGAACATGCAATTTTACCTAAAGTCCTAGTAACAGATGTATCAGTTATTCCATTAAAATCCAATATATTAATCCTAAAAAGCCTCACATGGATACAACCAGAAATTGTAAGTAAAATTTAATAACACTATCATATACATAAGAGACAAATTGACAAAACCATAAAAAATGTACATTTTTATTTTCTCAACTAATTTATTCATCTATCAGATATCAGCTTCCCATTATCAAAATTATGAATGGAGTCCATTCCTGTGTCCTTTATTCTCCTAATAATTAAACAGTAAATTTAAAAGATTACTTTTCTAGTAAAATTTTACTGCCATTTATGAAAGTTTTAGTATAAATGAAATTTATGCCTATTTTTTTAGAAGATATATCTAAAATCATCCAACTATTAGAATTTAGAATGCATAGTTATTTTATATTGAGCAGGTAGCCATCAACTACACAAGGCAAGCAAAATGACAGGTAATATACCTATCATCAGATGCTTCTATGCATTATAAAGGAGTTAGAACCAAATGATGCAGCTGCTCAAATTTAACCCCCATGCCATTCTTGTAAGTAATTCCACAGCTCAAATTAGATTAGATTATTGGTTAGTTTCAAGCTCTCAACCCACATGAAATGTGACCCAGAGAGAACAAACAGAAGAGACCATTTAATGACTCAAGAAAATGTAGATCTATACACAGGTGTCCTCACGCTAGATTCCCCAGACATAAAGACATTCAGGAAGGAAGAAAAGTTAAAGACTAATCAGACAAAAAAGCATGAAAATGTAAAGAAGCAAAGAGGGCATAAAAGAAGTCTAAAAAGGCCTAGCTAAAGCAAAGGTAACCTAATAGTGTCCCTGTGGGGATGCAAGTCCCCTATAGTATAGGATAAACAAATGCTATGCTACCAAAATGTGCTTTACTACTAGCTTGATCCTATTGCCTATAGAGAATTCTGTGCTTCCTGAGGCCTGGCTGAGAGACAAGGTCCAAGTTGACCCAAGTGATTGGTAAAATATGATTACTTCAGGAAACTAACAACACCAATGTATTTTACTTAATATGGAGTGGGATAGCAGTTGTAAGAAAACAAAATAGTATTGCAGCATTGTCAACAGAAAGGGAGGCTTTCCAGTTGTCTTACTCTTGAAATTTTATCAGTATACTAGTTGCTTGGTTCTTTCAGCTGGTCCATGAATTAATCAGTAATAAACGCACTTGGTTTAACCAGATACTGGTGATAATTGACTGGTCAGTTAACATACTGTTTCCCTAGAGAGCTTCAAAGATATTAGGTGAAACACAAAACTTTGTATCCAAAACTCAAATATAAAATAATCCCAATGGTAAAATCAAACAAATACAAAAGCATTGATGTCATAATGAAAAAAATTACCAAATTCAAAATTATAAGTGATCTTAGGAGCTCTCAAGCTCTGAAGGAAAAGAAGGTAAAACACTGGTAGCAATTTTTTTTGGAAGGCTCCAAAAGATTTAAACAAGAATATACAATTTCTTTGATCATTTTTTGACAAGAGAATACAAAAAGCAAGACTAGGCTCTTAACAAGGCAGCGTGAAAGAATAGGTACAACAAAAGCACCTCCAGCATCCACTCTTTCAATCTTTAGTCTTGCCAAAGCAGGATTCTCATCACTTGAAGTGGCAATAAATACCTAGGAATGTCTAAGCCACGTACTTATTAAGTAATACCTAAAAACTTGTAACATTTTGATCTTAGGAAACATCTACACTGAATTTCACCCATAAATTTATGTCTGACCAATGGAATTGAAATGTAGATTCAAAATTCATCAAACCAAATTTGTATCTGAATACTGAATGAAGAGTCGAGTTCCTCAGCAGTTTTACGGTGGTATCAAGAAAATTTATGTAAGAGATTACCTTGCAACTTTTCAGCAAAATAGAGCTCAACAGTTAATCTACAGGTAGGAATCAATTTTAATATATGTGGCAATAACTTTTAATCATGGAAATAAATTTCAATTCTTCTAGGATTACCTAACACTTGAGTTACTGACAAATTACACATGAAAAACAGCTATATTTTCAACTGTACTGCATTACTCGTATATCAGCAACATACTTCTTTAAGACTTCTTAGTCCTTCCTTCCAGAAAGGTAGGATATTACTGTAGGTTTGGTAGCTATTGTATGCAAGGGGCATGTTTTTGCCTCCTCTCATTTGTGAAATTATTCAGCATTAAACATGTCTATCACTTTAAATCCTAATAAGATCCTATTTACAATGCTTCAGCGAAGCTTTATACACCAAGCAGTGAAAAGAAATAATGGAGATGAATAATTGGCAAGGGAGACATAAAAGACATGCCAAAGACTAGTTAGATTTGAGGTAGCCTGATGGTGCTTCCCAAGGGTCACTAGTTCCTATAACATGGGATCAACCTAATTAACCTAACCCTATTGTCTATCCTCTGGCTTCTGAGGGTATTTGTACACAAAAAAAAATTCAAAATACTACTAATTATGAACCAAAGTTGATCAGAGATGGTCATATTGTTTATACAAAATTCTTAATATGAAAGTTATATAAAACAAATGACATGCCCACGCTTGGTGTTTGATATTATTAAATAATTTCAAATACTAGCAGTACCTGGGCTATACTACTGTGTCTATCAAGCCCTCCATGTCTTACTCATTAAGGGCATCAAACTGATTAATTTGTTTCAAAGTTTAAAAACATTTTCAATCAAAAACATGTGTAACAAAAGTCTTTGAAAAGTACCTTATGACCAGGGAAACCATACCAGGGAAACTAACTGCACTATATGCAAAGAAAGACGAAAATTATCCTTTTAATGAAAGTTACATATTATTTACATACTAAAGATGCATCATTATGTCTTAAAATTAACTAAGATTGGTTCTAATTGAGCAGTGAGATTGCCGCACTGCACACCAACATGAATTAAGAGGGAGCTCATGCTCACATCAGAGTAGCTCAGGCCACAATCCCACTGCTACTTCCCTTTTTTCATGTGCAATGCAGAGGAAAAACGATCCTAAATTTATTATAATATATATCAACAGACTTTTCGTGAGTAATTCATGGGAAATTTCTTAAAAATTATGCCTTTTTTCTTTATTTACTTTTCATTTCAAATGTATATGCTTGACTTTGAAGCCCAACAGCTTCATGAGCTTTTGTTCTACAATAATTAAATGTACTTCATTAGACGGGCAATTTTATTGCAAACAGAAGTTCTTCATTGATTCCTTCATTGTTTCATAAAGAAAGTTGTGCATGAAAATACAAACAAACTAAAAAATGTGCCAAGTTCTTCCAAAATCAAACCATTTTCTTGTTGCTTTCTAAATCCACAACCAACATTTGTCTCCCACTGTGAATAACATAAAATAAACCCATTGTTTTAGCAAAGAAATTTTTACTCCATTCTTTGGAAAAATCATAGAAAAATTGACATTTTTATATCTTTTTTTTTTGAAGAATTTGAAAAACTTGTCATGTATATAATTTTAATTTCATATAGTTACACGATAGTGACATTTTAAATTAACCTTTGATGGGAATTTGTTCAAAAACAGTCCAATCCCTTTAGGAACCAAATTAGCCATCCATTACATAAGATTCATCACAAAAGCATAAAGTATGTACTGTATATAACTAATGGCAAAATTAAGAAAGTAAAACTACCAATGCACACTAGGCACATTATAATATTGTCTAGAAATTATTTTTTCAGTGAAGGCATGCACTACTGACATTTGAAAATTTAAATTTTAGTAATACAAAATAGAAATTCTTAATGTAAATGCTACAGTACTAAGATATTAGTAACTAATACTCTATTGTGTAAATATGAGATAAGAAATTAGGTAAATAATTGTCCTCTAAAACCCCATTTTAATACACTGTTTACACATTTTTTTTAGACAAGCTAATAGTGCTTAAACTCATTTGTGTCTATGATATTTTTGAATTGAGTAAACTGATTTAACCTACATGCAAAATTGCTATCACCAATACCAGTTTTATTGGCGTAAATTGAAACCTTATAACAAATAATGTAAAATACTTCAGTAAATTTGTAATATCCGATGAATTTTAAAGTTATTTTTTCACAGAAAATTAAGCACTAACTTAAACTGTGTTACTTGTAAGTTGTAACACAATTAGTTTTAGATTAACAAATATAATTTATTTCTGGATTAGAGACATGCTTTGATATGCTTGTATATCAAATTTTTCCAATGATACAACGTTGGAGAAAATTTCATTCATTTCAGCTTCCAAAAAAGTTCAAACAGAGCTGATGTTCTTTCAACCAACATGTTGCTGAGAGTATGTTTTTAAAAATGATAGGAATACTGCACTTCAGCAGAAAAACACAAGGCTCAAATAAGTCTGAATACTTCAACCAAGAACCTCAAGTATGGATGTTATTTCATTCACTTTATTTACATCTAAAATATCGTTAATAGTGCAAAATAATCTTCTTTTAAATATACAAATGTCTTAAATTTAGTATAATGATCCCAAGAAAATTAACTACCTTAATACTACAAGTATAAACCAACAAAATGAAGCACACCAACAATTGTACTTGCCCTAAACTGTTGACCAGAAACCTTTCATATCTTTGAAATTCTCCACACATACAACACCAACTATACACTCATCAATATTCAAAAGCTTAGTATATAATTTTGCACAATTTACTTTCAAGTATTCAATACGTAGAGCTTTAAAATGCTGACTAAACTAGGTCGACCTACGGTTTCAATTTGGACCTCTGGCGTTTAACAAATCAACAGCTGAAAAAGAAATCCTTTTCTCCAAATAGATTTTACGTTACTATTGTGCTCTAAAGTACACTATTACTTAAATTATTAATTTCACGCAATTCAAGTGAAATAAAAAATGCAAAACTACGCAAAGACCGCATTTCGGCAATTTTGAGCGCCATGTCAACGAACAGATGTAGTCGAGCTTCATCCTGATTGCAAGTTACGAATGACGATAATAATGAATCTGTAAAAAGTCACCTGAAACGATTTTCTTTACTTATGATAACAATATGAATAAGTTCTGCAATATCTTACCTTATTTAGCTCGCGGCATAGCGCACGTCATTAAACAATATTAACCATAATTCGACCATCGACCCAGCTTTCAATATTTGGGTGCAAACTCTCTCGGGAAAAACATACACCATACTCTTCGAAAAGCCTAATCCCTCATCTTGAAAGATGAACTAACAATAGTTTCGAATAGCATATATTGTATGGTATTATTGGATAATTATTTTTCAGAAAAAATATCCATGGCATTTAGCGACTATAAACGGGCATGGACTGTAACCCTTATCTATCATGTTTCAGCAATTTATACATATACTTATGCAATATAACGCTAAATAAAAGTTTAAAACAGTTCATTTCTCCTATTTACTATATGTAGAGGTGACATTGAATTCATAGTTTTTTAAAAAATTATAATGGTATATACGTTAAACAATTTCAGTCGTCGTCTGTAGGAAATTGTATCTATATACTTACAACTATAGACCTAAAAAAATGTTCTTATCAATAGCTGATTGAATCCTACTTTAAAACCAATAATTACAGTCCTAAGATTTTTAAATATTATATATAATGTATACGTTGTAGCTTTTCTTTCTTCCGGTATAGCTTTCGCGAAAAAAAAACGGTGTTCGTGGGGGTACTTATAGTAAGGTAAAACAATTGATGATTCATACGTATTCATGCTTAGGAAATTTTATATAATCCCTAAACATTCACCTTACGCTGATGGAACAGGTGAATAAAAAATATATTTTGCTAACCGCTACCCTCGCTGAAGAAACTAGATGACTGAATTGCTTAAAATAACTTTAGACCTTATGAAAACACATTGAAAGCATGGCATACTAGTGAGCGTGACAGCCTCGCAGTTGTGAAGTTAGGATTCGACTCCCGGCTCAGGTACCGATTTTTACGTTATCACGGAGTACTTCCCTTTGAAATGAGGTTTACCGTTTAAACCTCAAATTCCTTACGCGTAAGTAGTTTTAGGGTATTGAAAACCCAGCAGTAAAACGTGTTGGAATTAATGTTTTTTTTAATTATTTCGCTGCCTCGCTAGTGCATAGTCCCACATACATCAGAAAATCTCGACTGCTGTAGAATTAGTCCTTATACACGTTTAAGTTTACGTCCCTCGACTCCCATGCTTCTTCTGCTGTGCCGATAGGAAAATTGAATTGATCGGAAAACAGGCAAATTATAACATATCCAGCCCTTCTTAGATTTTCACATTCATATTTCCCGAAAATTTGGGAAACGTGATTTCAAAGCCACAACTCATACTTAAGTAATAACTCAGGAATAAAAAAAAACTCTCGTTCTGTAGTTTTCGATGTCAATAATGCCTCTCAACACCGGCTAATTTTATTCTATTAACAGTACGAATAACTTTAGTACGTGGATCGGTTACTGATGATTTGATACACTTTCATATATTCATTCACGTAATTTTAGTCCAGTTCACTTGTCGAAGCTTTTCGCAGTTTACGATTATTTATAATTCAGCACAACTAAAACTGTCAATTCCTACGGCTGTTGTCTTCAACGTTCATGAGAATTAATTATTTGTGCGTTTAAGCTAAATCAGTTGAATTGCATACAATTTTAGCTTTCAATAGTTTTCTTCGTGAGGCGATGACAGAAAATTTTCTTCTGTAACGCTTCTGTTTGAATCAATTGTTAACATCGAGCAGCGTCCAAACTTTGATGTTCGATATTGGCCGTCGGCTACAGTATGACGGGTAATGATACACACACAGGGTAATAGGTAACTCAGTTTTGTATTTCCGCCAGGCATGAACTTTTGGCAAGAATTTATCTTGCCCAGNGTCTCGAACTGGACAGTCTGAGTCTTGCCGAGTACCAGTGGCAAGCGCAGAAGGAAGTTTGTGAGACGAGGACCGAGTGCTGCGCCTGTACGGGAGCAGCAGTGGTTAATTTTACTCGGTATTGAAGATGTTACCAAAATATCCCCATAGTTCAGCTTGCCAATATCCCTTCGTGTAATTGATTTTTGTGCTCGTTATTAATTAGCATTCCCATTGATCAGTTCTCATAGCGCGGAATAGACAAACCTAACCAAGGCGACTCTCCCTGAAGGGGTAATTGTATGAACAGCCAAAGTAAATATGCTTGTGTAAAACACAACGCANCTGCGCCTGTGCGGGAGCAGCAGTGGTTAATTTCACTCGGTCTAAAAATGTTCCAAAATATCCCCATAGTTCAGCTTGCCAATATCCCTTCGTGGGATTAACTTTTGTGCTCGTTATTAATCCTAAACAAGGCGACTCTCCCTGAAGGGGTAAAGGTATAAACAGCCAAGATATATATGCTTGTGTAAAACACAACGCATATTGCAAAT
>VOMN01110944.1:0-14339 GCA_014899125.1 Orchestia grillus
GCAGGAGGGCGGCAGGAGGGTGGCAGGAGGGCGTCACAGGGTCGGCCTGCGGGAGCGACGTCTCAGCCGCCTCTCCCAGCTCGTGTCGCCCTCCCAGCTCTCTCCTGTGTCTCTCTCAGCTCGCCTCTACATCTTTTCCAGCTCTCCCAGCCTTCAGGTGAGTCTCTCCCAGCTCTCACCTGTGTCTCTCCAATCTCTCTCATGCATTTCTCCACGTTTTTTCAGCTCTCTTCTGTGTCTCTCCCAGCTCTCCAAGCTCTCTCATGTGTCTCTCCTGGCTCTCCCAGCTCTCTCCGGTGTCTCTCCCAGCTCTCCCAACTTTCTCCTAATTCTCACCCCCTGCTCTCTCCGATTACTCTCTTCTTTTTCTTCAATCAACTCCCAAAGCTCTTTGTTGTATTTCATTCTATTATTTCAGTTTCTCTTGTCAATGAACTTTTTTTTACTCTCCCAGCACAGTTAATGGACCCAACTCTCAGCCTTCTTTCTAATCCGCTGAGTTTTCTTGACCCTCCTGATGATCAGTCCTTGCTCCTATCTCCCATTTGCGTTGGTGTTTTGCTTTAACCCATTCTCAATTGTTGGTCTAGCTGCTGTCTCTCCCTCTACCCCCTACCACTCTTCGTCTCAATGACGCTCAGGATTGATGTTCTCCAGTCGTTTTCAGAACACACTACCTTGCTTCATATAAATCTTCATTTTACTCACATGCTTTTGTTTTTGACTTCATTTTACTTACTTGCTTTTGTTTACGTCTTCATTTTACTTACTTCCTTTTGTTTACGTCTTTATTTTATTTACTTACTTTTGTTTACGTCTTCATTTTACTTACTTCCTTTTGTTCACGATTTGATTTTGCTCACAACTTGTTTCATTCGTATTTTCATTTCGTTTACGTTTGCGGTTCGTTTGCGCTTTCGTTCTGTTTACGTCTTTATTCATTTCTTTCAAGTCTTATGTTTGTCATCACTGAGATCATTATTTTCATGTACAGCTCTTTACTTTTTACCCAACTTATTTCCTCTCTCCCTCTCTCTGCAACGGCGCGTTGTGACGGTGATCAAGTTCTCAGTCGAACTTGTAAAGAAGTATCTAATTTTCGAGTCTCATTCACGCAAGTTTATTTTCAAACCTCAGAGCTCGAAAAACTTTCTTTTCGTACGAAAGCCTGAAAAGAGCCACAGTCGAGTGAATTACTGCTGCCCGTAGAGGTCAGGTCAAAGTTGTCTATCCTTTATGAATTCCAGCCGTTCAAGTTCTGCGAAATTTATCTTACAGTCTCCAAATTCTCATTACCATCTACTTTGGGGAAAAACAATTACAATCATTCATCCGTCAACCTCTAAAAAATAATTTTCAAGCAATTCGTCAAGGATTCTGAATTTTGCTAACCTGGTTCCCCTGCTTTGAAGCATCAACGATCATGTCAGATGGAAACATGAAGATAAAAAGAACGACGGAACGCAAAGACACTCCTTGGAAATCATAATAATCGAGAGGGCTAGGGTGCGTTGCCTGTACAAGGCAAACGAGGGCGGCAGAAGAAACCATGCAAAGTTCACCATGAATGGTGGGCTGAGGGGCGTGACCCCGGCCCGGAACTGTAAACAACCCCCGCTCATATCGAGCCCTGGTGGTTCCCGACCGCAGGCATGGAAACAGCCGCCGTTAACAACCAGGGTTGTCTTCACCTGACCTGCTATTGCCCGAAGAAAGCTGGAAGCAGGCTGTTTTTTTTTCCAAAACGTGTCTATATCGTCCATTGCTGAACTTTTCACGTTTAATCAATCACGCACGCAATGTTAGTGCTTGTGTTTGCTGCAGTTTGAAATTGTCAAGTATGTATGTCGAAGCGACAATCTGTAAGTAACGATCAACTCTTCAGGTTATATTTATTCAACCATCTTAGTTCGTCAGACCTAAGGCTTATATTTATTCAACTCTTTTAGTTCGTAAGACGAAAAAATCATAGCAATAAGGAGATGAACGAAGGTTAATGCGTTAAAATGCGGGCACTTCAATAGATGATGATTTGTAGCCTGGCGAGATGGTTAGAGCAACTTCATGGCCCCATGATGAATTTCACGAAGTTCATCATTGTTTTACAGATACAATTAAACCATTACGAACAGTGCACAGTTAGCCGGTTAATGCGCTGCCACATCGCAATGAAAACATTTGAGTTCGACCCCTAAATTATTTCCGAATTAATGCCACATGGACTGCATTTCTACTCACTGAGGCCATTTCTTTATCTGCAACCGTGAGATGGTTTCTAGTGCATGTAGCAGATCCTGACGAATTATGGAGGCAAAAATGAAACCGTAATTATGGTGCCAAAATTGAGCAACAGCTACGGGCCCTGTTTGCTTTCGATTCGAAAATAATACACGGCACACCGATATATCTTCGGGGCTTAATTCCCGTTATCTCCACGCGATAAATTAGAGTTTCAATCTGAGAAGCAGCGATTGCAACGAGCGCATTGGCAAACGGGGACTGTGCTTTTTCATGCAAAAAATCCTGAATGTTTTCATGCGAGCATTCTCCGGCAGGGAATGTACACGCAGGACTGTCATTATTTCGATATCAATTAAACATAATGACTCGGAGACTAATTAGTCAGGCAGCAGTGCGGGTGAATTTACTGTTCTCCCTCATATACTCGTATGTATGAAGAGGGTGTTTTGGTTTTCACGAAATTCTCCTCGAGTGAAATTTCCTCGTTCCTATGCCTTTATATATATACTTATATGTGTGTATAAAACTGATGTCGTTTTGCAATTCTGTGATGACATTCCATCATGGTCCAACATTCCGTCATCGTCCCACATTCCATCATAGTNGTCCCACATTCCGTCATAGTCCCACATTCTGTAATGGTCCCATATTCCATCATGGTCCCACATTCTGTAATGGTCCCACATTCCACCATGGTCCCACGTTCCATCATAGTCCCACATTCCATCATGGTCCCACATTCGTTAATGGTCCCACATTCTACCATGGTCCCACATTCCATCATAGTCCCACATTTCATCATGGTCCCACATTCTGTAATGGTCCCACATTCCATCATGGTCCCACATTCTGTAATAGTCCCATGTACCACACGTGTTCCTCGTGCTGAAATGAGCTCTCGTAACACCGAACAAAAAATAAAGTATCAATAGAGAATTCATGTTTTTATAACATAGAAATTTCGAATGTCATAAACGCTAAAATATCTTTTATTAAAACTTGCAAAAATAAAGTGCAGAGATTTTAGCAGCACGGACAAAAACAATGCCTCGCGTCATTCGGGTATTTTAGGTACATAATTTATTGTTTTATCAAAGCCATGCTTTCCTGGAAACGTTTTCCCAATCCAACCATTAAACACGCAAGGCAAATATGCAGCTGCACCCTTTTCTTGCGCTTAGTTCGATCGTTTATTTATAAATTTCAGATACGTATTCGGCAAACACAGGAAAGCTCAAATTATTTCTTTCGCATAGAATTCAAAGTCATATAAACGGACTTTTTTATGACGAACTTTTTGTTGTCAAGGCAAGCCTGAGAGGAAAATCCCATGCGTGCTAAACAACGAAGTTTTTTTCAGCAACGCTCGAGCACGAGCGCATAGAATTAACACTTCGTTATTATTTGATTTTACCGCCATGCCTCGCTGCACACATCCGCACCTCAACCGCGTCTACGCGTGTACATTCATTCCATCACGAGCAACGAAAAAAAACTCGATGGACTTTGAATCAACGCAAATGATGAGTTTTCTTCCGCACTCCAGCTAATATTTTTCAAATATTACAGTCAGGAGAGTATACCTGCCTGAGATTTGTGGCTAACGTCTGGATAAGGTAACAATTAGAATGCAACTTTATTTCTGGAAGGACCTTCACACTCCGCCCCTCTCCCGTGAGACTTCTCTAGTAAATCGCTATGGAATTTGACTACACCTGAGCGCGAAGGCATCTCTTCCCTAGAACTGGTCGTAAATAAAGGATATTTTAAGTCCAGTTTACCATACCTTTCGACACAATTTAATGGACGGTAAAAACTTCCTTGCCTTCGTTGTTAATTTGAACGCAAATTTCACTTTTGGTTGCTCACGCGCGGTGACTCCAGCAGGTACCTTTTGTAAACGTAAATAAAATGTGAACAGAACTCGAAAGTGTGATGGAAATTCAATTTTCGAGGTCAGTGAAGGTTGCGTACAGTCGATTGAGGGTAATAAAGATTTGAACTTTAGCGGTGTAAAAGACGAACATCTGTTGGAAATGAAATGTGTACAGGAAATTCCACATTTGTGACTTTTGACACAGAACATGAATAACATTTAAATATGATTATTTAACTTTACTGCTGGGAGATGATTAGCTTTACACGATTATTTAGCTTCACTACTAGTAAATGATTATCTATTTTTACATTATTATTTAGCTTTACATTATTATTAAACTTACATGATTATTATAGCATTCCTGCAAGGAAATCAGGTATCTCTAGCTTACCCTAATTCCTTTGTAACTTTCAAAGCATCCGCATATGAGGTAATGTCAATTAATATCATTCGAAAAAAATGTCCGATTGAAAAGTACGAAAATATCAAAACGTTATTTTGACCCTACTAGTTCTATTTATCCACAATATACATGTTGTTTGTGATGTTGACTTCCATATTATGTTGAGCGTCTTATGAATGGCATGCAAGTGTAATGTAAAGTAATTGTACGTAAGAGTTAAATAATAAGTGTTGTGTGAAATAATTGAACATTATAGTAAAATAATTATGGTCATGGAAAATAATTGTCGTTTACAGTAAAATAATCGTTTCCATGTAAAGTAATTGTATATCCCAGTACACCAACAATGCTCGTGTAAAATAATAGTACATTACAGTAAAATATTATTTTTAATGCAAAATGCTTGCGCATTTGGGTGAAATAATAACTGTCATGTAAAATAATTGTACATTGCAGTAAAATAATGAATGACATGTAAAACAATTATACATAACAGTAAATAATGACTGTCATGTAAAATAATGTACATTACAGTAAAATAATAATTGTTGTGTAAAATAATGTACATTACAGTAACATAATAATTGTCATGTAAAATAATGTATATAACAGTAATATAATAATTTCCATGTAAAATCACGTACATTACAGTAAAATAATGACTGTCATGTAAAATAATGTACATCAGAGTAAGATAATAATCGTCATGTAAAATAATGTACATTACACTAAAATAATAATTGCCATGTAAAATAATGTACATCACAGTAAAATAATAATTGTCATGTAAAATAATGTGCATTACAGTAAAATAATAATTACCATGTAAATAATGTACATTACAGTAAAATAATTACTGTCATGTAAAATAATGTACATAACAGTAGAACAATAATTGCCACGTAAAATCATGTACATTACAACCCACCAAATGGTCAACGCGTTGCAACACAATTGAAAGGCTTCAACACGATTACATTCCCTCGAAAGCCTTCCCGGCCGACCACTTCAAAAATGAATTACTTTCAATACGAGAGCAAAATAAAAAATATACGCTAAGGACTTTTTCTGAATGATTTGGTAAACATAAAAATTGTAGGACCTTGAAAGCTGGAAAAAATTTCCTTTTCCTGCGACAGAATACGAAAACGTTTTCCGTTATCGATTATTTGGCGAAAAAAAATTCTGCCCTCGCTGAAACAAAAGCACAGCGAACCGCTGCCATTGTGCAAGGTTAACATGTGTGCAAACAAATAATTCAAATTTCCATGAAGCAAAAGTACTATTCAAGAATGATAAAAGTATAGTAGTATTTACACCATACAATCGTTGAAAACGATGTTTCGGCACTTCTATTCTTAATAAAACTATTATTACAATTGCTCCTTTCATTTCCCTCACTGTTCTATTATATTTTATAAGCGTTAGTTTATTTTTCAGGAACCCTAATTAGCTACCGAGCCATCTTCATTGTATGCTGATAGCCTTTGATCTCGATGTGGAATTGATTGCTGTATCTATTGTTGTATCTATTGTGGTATCCATTGCTGTATCTATTGCAGTATCTATTGCTGTATCTATTGTTGTATCTATTGTTTAATCCATTGTGGAATCTATTGTGGATTCTGTTTTGAATTATATTGTGAAATCCATTGTGGAATAGCTGTGAAATTTATTGTTTAATCTTTTGTGAATTCTGTTGCGAAATCTGTTTCATCAAGCAGGCGCCTCCTGCGCTTCACTCGTGCGCCCGAACACCTGAACATCAAGTGTCCCATTTGATGGTTGTGATGACATCAAGTGTCCCATTTGATGGCTGTGATGACATCAAGTGTCCCATTTGATGGCTGTGATGGCATCAAGTGTCCCATTTGATGGCTGTGATGACATCAAGTGTCGCATTTGATGGCGGTGATGACATCAAGCGTCCCATTTGATGGCTGTGATGACATAAAGTGTCTTATTTGATGGCTGTGATGACATCAAGTGCCCCATTTGATGGCTGTGATGAAGTGAGTGAAAGTGAAGCCTTTTTTTACCCCTTTATTTGCGCCTTTATTTACGCCTTTATTTACGCTTTTATTTATGCTTTTATTTCCGCCTTTATTTCTGCCTTTATTTCCGCCTTTATTTCTACCTTTATTTCCGCCTTTATTTACGCCTTTATTTACGTCTTCATTTAAGCCTTTATTTAAGCCTTTATTTAAATATTTATTTACCACAGAAGACCTTAAACTTTAACATGTACGTAAAAAGAGATCAGTTAAAACCCTAATCTGGTGCCAATAAGTTTACATTGAAATTTCTCAGGCAGTAGCAAAAAACAAGTCTATCGTCTTAAAATTCACATCAATAAAATTGATATGTTAATAAATGCTAAATATATAATTTATAATCCATTAAATATAATTTAACGGACTATAAACGATTGACTAAATGCAGGCATGAGGCGTGCCCGTGCCCCAGAGAGGGACATGACTGCCCTGCGGTGTCGAGTAATTGCGGTTGCCAAGCAATAATACACTGTTCCACCAGGCCAATAAAATGACTATAACTACCCAATTTGTTCAACCAAAAGCAAACGCCCATTGGCAGGAAGGAAGATAGAAGTACAGAAGATAGAATCCTGAAGGCTTATCTACAGGTGAGATAACCTAACAGTGCCCCCCTGGGGTCCCCAGTCCCCATAGCATGGGATAGACAAACCCAACTAACCTACACCTATTGCCTAACCTAGGCCTCCTAAGGGCTCCTATAGGCCTACAGACGTAAATGCATTGGCATTGTTACAGAAGAGGAAACACTCTCTAGAGCGCTCTTCTTGGGTAGTTTTTCATTAGTTTTGCGAACGAGCTATTGTTCCGGACTCATGATATATATAATAATTGTTTTTCCCATTCTTTTCCGAAGATTGTTATATTTCTGGAAGAATTTTTTACGGAAAATTATAATGCATTGGGTTAAGGAATCAATACATAGAAATTTTTTCATTCGAAAAATGAATGGAGAAACGAAACGATTCGTAAATTATTTGCACTTTTTCATAAAAATTTTTCCCTCTATAAGATGGCGTGTTTGATTTATCAATTTCTTTACGTATGGTTCAATTGCAGATAAGGAATGTGAAATGCACAAAACTGAGCATTTCCGACACATTTTAATTCTTGGGTGCAGCCGATGTGGTGGAGACTCCACGTATGCATTTCTCAGATTTATGACATGTATGGAGACGTCGCACGCCTTCACCGACCGCCATTTTTTCATGCTCTTCAAAAATGGGAAATTTTCCTCCTCTCGATAAAGTAACCCAGCACTGTCACAAGGTCATTACAGCAGCTGTGAGCAAAGCTTCCTCGTGTACGTCCAGTAACATCCCCGTAACTGCTAGCCTCAACAGCAGTTTTAAGAGAACTCTCCTCAGTTGAGCCTGACTTGAGAATTTTTTCTCGGATTCAAACTGTGGGTAAGCCCGCCCACATTCCTTGAAGGCATCGCGTGATGAGCGCTTGAGCTGCAATCTCCTTGAACCTCACTCGCTCTCTTACCTCAAGTTGGATCTCTCAATTCGAACAGGGAATTATTCTCTCACAATTTTGTCCATTTTCGCACTCAAATTTTGCGCAATTGGCACCAACCCTAACGCTTTTTAAATAAAGTCGGTGTTCTTGAAGCCGGGTTCCAAACGAACGTTCCGATGGTAAATAGAATTTGAATTAATTTTCGATAGCCTTAACTCACTTTACATTGGGAATGAGTGATGAAGAGACTTCATTTGGGGTGAGGTCAGACCATTCTAACACCTATGATATAATTGGACCGATTATTTCTACACCAGGAATAAGGTCCGATTGTTCCAACACGTACTAGTACGGTAAGAACCTAGCATTTCAACGCCAGGATTAGGTTCGATCATTCGAACACCTTGGGTAAGGCTTGATTATTTCAACACCTTAGGAAAAGTGCAATCTTTTGTTCATCAAGGGTAATTTTCGATCATTCCAACGCCTACCATGGAGTACGATCATTCCAACACCTGGAAAAAGGTTCGATGGTTTCATCACGTAGGTTGGGCTTCAGCCTAATGCCAAAAAAATGAGATAGAAAAACCCTAACGTTAAATATTACTGAGGAAATATTTAAAATATAGCGTTTTATATCGGGATAATACGTAATCTTCCCCAAGTTTTGCGCAGCGATATGCTCATTTTGTCCTGAATAAGTGTTGCAATACGACTCAATCTCCTGGGAGCTCTCATATTGATTTCATCGAAGCTAAGTAGTATGCGAATGTGTACAGTCATTCCCCGCATAGAGCGCTAGTTTGGTTCCAGCAAACGGCCGCTCTACAGTCGTCCTCCAAATAGAGCGCTAGTTCAGTTTCAGCAAACATCCGCTCTACAGTTCTCCCCAGCTCAGAGCTTTATCATCTATGACAGGCATAAAACAAACAGGAAATATTGGTCATAAAAAGCAAATAATAAGATAGATCGGCTGTTTGCTGGAATTGATCTAGCGCTTTATGTGAGGGACGACTGCGCTCATTACTTGATTTCCTCAGCTTCGATAAAACCAAGATGTGCACTCACAGAAAATGTGCACATGTCTCTTAACTTATTCACGTCAAAATGAACTCACAGTTATGCAAGAAATTGAGTACGACAACATTCGATCACGAGTGAGAAACGCATTTTAAAGAATTTCTCTGAGGTTCTTGATGTTAGACAGAGATGCCTGGTGAATGCATATGCTTGATGACCGCATCATTTGTCTAATTCAACCAATTTTCTTCACAAAACCGTCACTTTTTAAATTTTATAGGGTGGCCCAGATGTAACTGATCTTTTTAATAGGTTAATAAACCAAAAACTAATACCACTAGGATATCGAAATTTGTTTCATTCGTAAGAGCATAATTTGAATGGGTTGTAAATTTTATGTTTTGAATGCAATGTCCCTTACATTATGGCTGCGGGGGTTTAACAAGTTTTAACTCTTTTATTTCTCAGTGAAAATCAATCATAAAAATTTCCACTGTAGTAAATTTTGCAGGTGAAAATTTAAATGTGTTTTTAGAAGGGCTGAATGGCAATCACGTTACGCTTCTGTTATTGAGATTGTCTTTTTGTGCACTTCCACAATTTTTATTCTTCTTTCTGCGCTGCAGCGAAACAAAAAGAAAAAAAATGAGGAAAAATTGAGGATTTGAAACAAGAACAAAAACTAGTTTTTTAGCTAAGGATAATTAAAAAGGCAATTGAGTACAAAGATATTAAGTTACTTGGTATCGTAAAAATATTCTTCTTACGAATAAAATAAGTACCAACATCCTAGGGTAAGTAGTTTTTGTTTTATTAGCCAAATAAAAGAATCAGCTACTTTTTGTCACCTGCACATGAAATTGTGTAATATTTACCTATTTTGTGCTTCAATTTCACAAGAAAATTAAACCCATGTTAATGATATTAGCCCAGAAAATCTTGCGCTTTTTCGTCGCGCGTAAAGACTTTTACTGTTGTAAAATTGTCAAATTTTTTCCCCAGCGTGAGGCTCTATAATCTTCTTATTAATTGCCATAATTAGGTAAAGTCGAGAGTCTTAATTTAACGTTAGAGATTTAAAGAGCTTGGTTCAATTTCATCTCCCTGATTCAGTTCAATATTCTGAAAATATTAAGTTTACATCCTTGCGATGCGATTCTATTCCACTATCCCGTAATTTCTAGTCCTGGAAATAAAATTATGATTTGAAGCTGCTATGTTTTACTTTAAACCGGAGAAGTAATTCGAGTCATTTATAAAACTTTAAGTGTAATTGTCCTCGAACACGGCATACTAAAATATGGTCGGTTTGTCTTAAGAAACTTAGGAATTAAACAATCGACGGAGACTCATCGATTGGCTCGCAGGTTTACAACTCCGTCGTATGTTTTTAACTGAGACGCTGACCGACGTCCAACTTGGAATAAACTCAACGTAAACTTGTGGAATTTCTGCCTCACCAATAAATTTACATCGTTTAAAACCAACAATCAGTTACCAGTCCTGACATGCACTGAAGCAACGCCTCATAATTTTCCTTGAAAAAATATCAAAACACTACCGTCAAATTTCCACTCCCACACGTTCACGCGAGTCGTCCAGTGCGTGGTCCACGATCCCCTACGAATAATCTTCAATTACACACAATTATCATTATTACCAGCGGCACGCCAGTCGCCGCACTAAAGAAACTAAAGAAACTAAATACACAGAGCTCAAGGTTAGGTTTTAACCTTGAGCTCTGTGTATTTAGTTTCTTTCATTTAGAGAAATTTTGCAGCCAGGGAGATAACATTTAGAGGAACCCGGTGGGGGAGCGTTGGCACACTCCTTCATAGGTCAAAGATGGTTAGCGCAGGATGCGGGTCAAGACGAGGGTTCTATCTGCACCCAGGCCCCTGGGGTTGGGGTCAAAGGGCAAGGCCGCCCCAGAGGGTCTCGAGTGAGAGGGCGATGCTAGCAAATGCTGTACGCGACAAGAGTTAAAACCACTTAGGGAAGTGTACATAGACACAGTCTGACTTTTTTGCGGAGTGTCTATAATTATTTTGGCCATCACGTGTATTTTTGCCGATAATTTTATAAACTTATGGATGGGGCTGTAAAGAAGCTGGGCTGGCGATGGCTGTTAATCTTTCATACCCTGAGTTTATTTATATGTATAGGAAAATATTTTGACAGGTTTTTTATAGTTATAGGCAACAAAAGCAGGTCGAAGAAGTTTTCGTAAAAAATTGTTAAAATTATGCAGCGTTTTAAGGAACACATATGCGTCACAAATGTGCTCAAAATTATTTTTGGAATTATGTAACATACGTTTTAATGATATCATCCTTCAAACTATATCATCATTTGAAAATTATAGATTTAAAAAAAATTAACATAAATGCGTTTCTTCATAGGCAGTAAAGGGCTAATAAAAAGTCATGATGACGTCACCACAGCAGGAGTATATATATGTGCATATAGGGGTGGTTCTGCCACTTATATCAAGGATGAAGTGAGTTGTGCAAGAATTACGCATTATTCTTGGTTGATTAATCCACGTGCAAGTATAAATTTTCTCTTAGACAGGTGTTATTGAAGACTAGAGTCGACTCCTTTTTTACAATTTCTCTATTCGTTTTCTATATCTTCCTCATTAGACTTTTCAAAGCAGGGTGGAGACGAAAATTATGATTTTCAAAAAACATACTGGATTTTATTTTTTTTCAACATTGCGAATGTCACAAGAATTCATCATTAAGAATTAAAACGTTCTATAAATTTCGAAACTATCGGACGGAAGAATAATACATGCGTATCATGTATACAACCATTTAATATTTTATAACTTAGGCTCAAATTAGGAAATAAGTGAAAGTGAACGGACAAAATTGGCACATTGGTGGTTGATCCTGGGCTGCTCTTGGTTGTTGAGGGCTTCTCCAACAGCAAGTCTCACAGGACCGTTGTAACGCTGGAGGATGGCTGTACCCATCCTCCAACATTTGGCGGGTCAGCTTGGTGCCGTGTTACTGATTCATGTGTACGTACCTTAGGTGCACCTGAACCAAGGTGACACGTCAGGTGGCGATGAGAGTCGTCCTCGTAAGCCCGATATAATGTAACTAACATACTGATTTATTATCAAATTATTTCAAGGCATAATATTACGTACGTTAAATAGAAGTTTGCAACCTTCAGTCGGGCTTTGAAAACGGTACATTACGTAGGTTAGTTTAGACTTGTATGGTGTATGCTTGTGGCATTCGAAATGTTGAAAAGAAAATTAACTGCGACATGCCTTTGGGAAATCTTATTTTTCGTCTCAACCCTGCTTTGAAAATGCTAATAAGGAAACTTGAGAAAGCCAATAGACAATTTTTAAATAAAGAGTTGTCCCTGGTCTTCAATAACACCTGTCTCAGAGAGAACTTGTTTCCTGTTTATCCTAGTATAAATTGTGATACATTAATGTTCTGGAATACCAAAACTCACGACTTTTTAATTGGGGAAAGCTCTAATTCACGAGAATATTTTGAGTTCATACTTACAAATTTACTAAATAAGAGCCTGTATCACAAATTCATGAAGGGCAAAAGTCGTGTCAGAGTTTGGATTAATTGGTAAAAACGAAGAATAGTACACCATTGAGTGGTAAAATGGCATTGGAATAGTGTAAATAGAATTGAATAGTACAATGCCATTGGAATAGTGAAAATAGTATTGATTAGTACAATGGCATTGGAACAGTGGAAATCGTATTGAATAGTAAAATGGCATTGGACAAGTGAAAATAGTATTGAATAGTAAATTAGCATTGAAATAGTGAAAATACTATTGAATAGTAAACAAATATCCGCGAATTAGCGCGTGATCCTGGCGGTCACTCCGCTCTGTTATGCGGAAATTCAGCCATTCTTGCGATAGAGAAAATTTTGCGAATTATGCTCAAATCCGCGACGTAATTCGAATTCAACGCTAATTAGGTGTGGCAGTATAGCATACTTTGTTACGTAAGCAACACATTTTAAAATGGCCGTGCCAATTGAACCTTGTGTACGCATCTTTTGCATGTGAACAAATTTTTTGGTACAAAGTTTTCGGAACAAAATTTTAGGTACAACTTTTAGGCACGAATTATAGGTATAAATTTGTAGGTACAATTTTACAGTACAAAAAGAAGGACTGCAAAACGACGTTCCTCCAGCGAGACGGCGGAGAGGCAGTTGAAAAAATCGGTGACCTCACTAGATGAGATTGGAAATTTCGCTGGCTTCTTTGACGTTTCCTTTTGAAAAATTTACATTTATGTAGAGGGAAACTCCAAATCGAAAACAATCAACGAGCATTGCTTGAAAATGAACATTATCAACCAAATAGGTAAAATAATCTATTCTTCTCAGGAAAAACACGCAAAATTAAAGGAAGAAAAAAAGAGTGACTTTTAGAGTCAAAACGTAAATTCTTAACCTAATACCACATTCTTCCGTACACTTTATTGGCCGTATCATTTTGCGATAAGACTACATTTTCTTCGCGAAACTAGTTACAGCCTTATAAAGGGTGGTTAAATTGTAAGGGTCGATTTTGAATGTGAACCACACCTAAACGTCAAGTTTTTTTCTGCATTTAATTTAACATTTCTCTATTTCAGACTAACTCAATTTGAACCATGGTAAGATACACAATCGAGCAACGCGTTAAAGTTATTCAGGCTTATTATGAACCTAATTTGTATTTTATTGAAAATCAACATCGGCCCTTCAAATTTAACCACCCTATATATATACATCTACTTTAAGATTGCACTTAAAAGTTCAGAAAAAGCAACCACCATCCTAATGAAACGGGATAGTTGTCTCCTTTTGGCCTCTAAGAAAACTGAAAGTTTGGCATCAAGAATTTGGTTTTTGAAGATTATTCTTGAGGGTTTTCTCAGCTGTGTGCGAGAGGCTAAGGCCGCATTTCCGTGGAGCTCAGCCACGAAAATAACATTTTACGAAAATCGTCAACTTGACCCCATCAGCCCTGGGCCCACTCTCACTTCCCACACAAGTTTAAGTTTGGCTTTTCTGTAGCAATACTTTAACACTTTGACTACGATTCTCCACACAGGTAAAATTACGGGCCAACAAATATCTCTACTGTGAGTTTAAAAATGAAGGATTTTAGTTTCACCAATTTGGTTATTCTGTTGATTTTCTTTCTATTCAGAACTAGCTTATTCGATAGATGAACACAAATTTAACGAAAACTCGAAAATTTGTATTTATACGTGATAGTGCTTTGGTTA
>VOMN01110945.1:0-14983 GCA_014899125.1 Orchestia grillus
CATCAGTCATAAAATTTTCTCCATTCATCAGAAAAAAATTAGTCACTACCACAACCTCTCAAGTTCAGAATGTATAAGCGATTATTTTCTTTTCGAACACGCAATGTTGACGCAAATCAATGTTTGAAGCGCCCATCGATTTTAAGTGATGTCAAATACAGTCGGAAAGTGATACCCAAGTAAGAACTTACTCAAATACAGAAATATATTTCACAGTAGAATGAAGTTTCATATGCAAAAACTCCCTGCACAAATGCGTCGGTACCTCCTAGCCAAATTTTTAGAACAATTCACAGTTCCATAAAACTCAACGCTGAATGCAATACGCTCTAAAATATTCTAAAATGCCCTATAAGATATCCCATAAAACGCACAACCCCATAAAATGTTCAGAGCCCTAAAAATGCACATTTTCTGTGAAGTAACGATCGAGACTAAAGTTTTAAGTACATTGCTCACCCATTTCACACGACCCTTGACCACCTTGCAGCCTGTGGTGGTGGGGAAGGACTACCCCTCGGTGCACCCCATGCTGCTCGAGTCGGCCGTACGTGTCCACATCCCGCCCGTCTGCGTCAGTTGGGTCACCGTCCGCCACTCCGCCAGGGTCGCGACCGTCAGAGGATCGGTGAGTTGGCACAGAGTATTGGGGCGGTATTGGGTCGGCGAGTTGGCCTCGAGTATTGGAGCGGTATTGGGTCTGTGAGTTGGTCTNCTCAGAGTATTGAGACGGTATTGGGTCTGTGAGTTGACCTCGAGTATTGGGACGGTATTGGGTCTGTGAGTTGACCTCGAGTATTGGGGCGGTATTGGGTCTGTGAGTTGGCCTCAGGGCATTGGGGCGGTATTGGGTCGTTGCAGTAGTTATCAGTTGCAGTAGTTATCATTGAACGGCAGTAAATTTTATTGAAAGCTTTCCGAAGACGAGATATTACTGCACATCAAATGCCTTCATTTATTTTCAATTCTTAGTTTTACAATAGGATACAGCAAAAATCATACGTCATTCATGATTATCACAAGTTTTAACTCATCGTAAATTATATTGCAGAGCGACAACCAGCATTGTGGGTACTGGTTGAGATTGGAAAACTCAGAAGCCGTCAGTCTGGATTATGGGATCGTCGACCTCTCTGCAAAAGACTCGGATATTGGGTACATCAATCTCCCTCGTCTTCGACAGCTGAACATTTACAACTCATCCGTAAGATCAATCGACCACGCTGAAATAATAATGTATCCAAGCTCGATTTCAAAGTCGCGGATCAAAGACATATTCTTCATCAACGTCACAGTGGCTGACTTGAAAATTACGGACACAGTTATAGACACGATCGGGCCTGGCAGTATAACTTTCAACGGCGAAAATTTGATATTTGAAAACGTGTCAATCCGGAGATTGAAAAACAGGGCAATTAGTATGCTGTCAGGAAAGTTAATAATGAAAAACTGTTCCATTGACGACGTTGCTATGAACGCCATCGTTGCTGATGACTCGAAAGTTATTTTCAGTGAAGTGATGTTCGGGAAAATTGAAAGCCCCGCATTTCATTTCGATTCCGGATCCGAAATTTCTGTCACAAAGGTGACAGTGGGAGGGCAACCGTTCAGGTCCTTCTCAAAGTACATCGGTCACCCTCCGGTCTCCGAAGTTGTCGGCTCGGAAGAAGTCGTCATCACGGGCTTCTCGACTGAGTATTGCGAGTTTGTGCTGGGCACACTGCTCTGCGACTTCACAGGAGTTAACAAAGTAAGTGCAGTTTCTGCTTCGTGCACGATATGTTTTGGACGTCCTTTGATCCTTTTTTGAAAGCGGATAGTTCAACCAACTTCGAAAATTATCATTTTTGTTATATTGATTTTTTTTATTTCAAAACTTCCGATAGGCGTTTTATCTTTCCCTATGGGAAAGCTTTATAAATCTGATGAATTTTAATTGAAGATAATAGGCGAACATGAGCGAAACCGTTCAAGTTTTGGCCAATCTATCATTGAGTGCTATAATAGGGGCACCACTGAACCCTCAGTCATTAGCGACGTATGTGCAATCTTGTAAAGTGTTGAATCGTAAAAATTCCTACAGCAAATATAACAGTACATATACAGACGAATCTTACTGAAATTAGCAGACAGGAATTTGTACAGTCAGTTAGTTATTCCAACATCATTCTCATCAAATTTCGTTATTTAGTTAATTTCTTAGTACCACTACATTCATGCACAGTTCGACCACTGGTCACGTACACATATGCCGCGTACACATTCGACTACGCACATATACTTCGCATGCCTAACCTGCTGGGTATCAACTACTCCCGATTGCTGTTCTGCGATGCGAGAGTGTCCTAATTTGTTTATGCAAGTTTTTTATTTTTGTAAGCTTAACTAATTATTTACACATGTTTTTTCTTTCTTTGTGCAAGTGTATTTCCTTATCTTCTCAAGACAATTTATTTATTCAAGCCAATTTTATCTTCGTTTACGCAAGTTTTTCTTTATCTACAAAGTGTTTTCTTCGTTTACTCAAATTTTTTTCTTTATTTATTTACGTTCCTTTTCGTTCACACATATTTTTATGTAAGTTTTTCTTCATTTACCGATGTTTTTTCCCCATTTTAGAATGTTTTTATTTACGCAAGTTCTTTCTGTCAACACAAATTGCTCCTTTATTTATGCACGTTTTTATTTACGCCAGTTTTGCTACTTCGTTTATTCTTTGTTTTCGCACATTTTTCCTTTACCTACGCAAGTTTCTTTAAGTTATGATTTCTTTCACGAGCTTCTATGATCTTGGCGAATGCAAATGAGCAAAACGATATTTTTTAACAGACCTGTCGATGAGGAAACTAGACAGCTGTGTGCATTGGCCTACAGGGATGATTTCTCACTCCTAAGCCAGTCCATGTCTTCTTTACTCTACATTCTCGGCCGCAGTACCGATTAAAGCTCTAAATTGGCCTTGAAAGGAGTACAATGGGAATTCTGAATGAATGAGAAGGATGTATTAAAAAAATTCCACTCGTCTTTAACCAATACTGGTCTCGCGAAATTGCTACCCATCTGTAACCAATACATTCTACTTGAGCTTATCCTACTCGAGTTTATCCTACTTGAGCTAATACCATTTGAGCTAATCCTACTTGAGCTAATCCTACTTGAGCTAATCCTACTTGAGCTAATCCTACTTGAGCTTATCCTACTTGAGCTAATCCTACTTGAGCTAATCCAAATGAGCATATTTATCCTACTGGGTTTACCTTACTAGAATTTTCAAATGAAGTAACGGTGCTTTAGGACACATTTTGGAATACTAAGTTTTCATGATGGAAGCTCAGTATTTGAAAATGTGTGCAAAAGAATTCCAATTGGAGATGTTTCCAATTACGTTGGTTCCTCTTTTTATCTTGAAAATGAACACATTACATCCCATCTCTTTGAAAATAATTACAAAATTTTCGAAAACAGCATTGACATCGAGATGAAGTAGGCGTTTTAATACGTTTTGCTTGACTTAACGGTTAATTTTTTTATATTTTCTGAGTATTGTGCATGAATTTGACGTGCGCATCTAAAACAGTGAATCGTTTGTTTCATCTGCAGCCTGTCGTATTCGAAAAAAACTCCCTCCCTCTGCAACTGACGATCAACATCTCGAATGCGAACGTGCTACGAGCTGTCGGAGACTTTAGCTGCGCCCATATCAACATCATTAACTGCACTGGAAAATTTATAAGCTTGGCAAGCTCAACATGTTCGTCTGTTGGGAAGCTTTCCGTTACGAGGTCGAACTTGACTGCCATTTCGAGTAAGATGGCATCTCACATAACCATAAACTGGAGCTCCGTAACAGCACTACAAGCTACCTCTGTCAACTCCCTCGAAGTCGCCCATTCCACCATCCGGAGCGTGCACGATGTCTTGGTCGAGCGTGAAGTGGCCTGGAGCCGATCCCATCTCCTTCAAGTGTCATCACTGAAGCTAAAAGGGTCTGGTCGCATCCGTGACTGCAAATTTGACACCGTAAGTAATGCTGAAGACTCTAAGCGAGAATTCGGCGCTGTAAGTAATGCTGAGGACTTTAAGCGAGAATTTGACACTGTGAGTAATGCTGAGGACTCCAAGCGAGAATTCGGCACTGTGAGTAATGCTGAGGACTCCAAGCGAGAATTTGACACTGTAAGTAATGCTGAGGACTCCAAGCAAGGAGAACAGTAGCGGAATGTTACATTTTTAACATCAAGGGAACTGAAACGGAGTTGTCTAAGTTTGCTCTTCCAATAGTGCATCCTTGCGACCACAGTATGTTCATTGATAAAAATGTGATAAATTTTTTGCCTTAAGCAAACCTTCTGAGGTATCAATTGATTTATCCGATGGCTACCAAAAGCATTATAAGGTGACTGTTACTGTATTGAAACGAAATGAATTCATCTTTCTTCATTTATGCTAGTGTTTGGTCAGCCGAGTGACTTCAAAATATGGTTAAATAACTACACTAACCTTGTTCAGAGAACATTTAATAGTTGAGTCTTTTTTTTCAGATCTCGTCTACGGAACTCACAATCGGACAAAATGCTATAACGTTTTCCAACACTTCGATTAAGTCTTTACCCCAGAAGCACAGTATCTGGGTCAAGAGTGGAGTTTTGTCCCTGGAAAATGTAACTGTGTCCGAGGCAACTCCAGCTAGTGTTTTTCTGGAAGAAGAGGCCTCCCTAACCCTCAACAATGTATCGTTTGATTTGTTGGTGTTTGGCACGATCAGCGTCAGCAGATTACAGCAAGTGAGATTATTAGGTTTCGCGTTCGCGATTAGTACGCCAAATTTCTGCTACTAGTTTGCACAACGTTTGCAGTCGGGATTTTTGCAATTCATGTGTAAAGATTTTTACGTATTAAATTTTGATTATAGTTATAGATACCAGAGAACTTATATTTTGTTTTTTTCTCGGCTTAAGTTTAGTATACCAAGCCATCGTACAATCATACAAGCACGATATAGATTACACTGAGTTTTTAATACCTTTATTTCAAATAATCTCAAAAATAACATTCTAGACTATGGCGGGGCTCTAGTAGTTTTTACAAAAACGATACCATTGCTATAAAACTATTTAACAATGACAGGTTTTCAGAGCAATATCCTCGTTCAAGGCCTGATTACGTTGCAACTGTAACGCCGCGAGAAATTTAACTTTTCTAGATATAACTTTCACTTTCATAAAAGTATTCTTTCTTATTCTTCAACTTCAAGTCTCTCATAACATGAAGTTTTTAGTATATTTTGTTTCTGTAGCAAAATTGCAAATTCAGATTTAAAACAGTAAAATAATACACTCCTATTTACAGAACTCATTATTTGAATTTACGAAAAGTGAAGCTGTTCTAGCCTACCATGAATACATGTACAGCCATAGAAAGTGGTAATCATTGAGTCTTTATCAATCATAATAAAGGTAAATAGTAAAAAAGTACGTAAATATTTCGCGTTGTAAATGTTGCGGATAAGTTACACTATGTATAATAAGCTCTTAATGAGAGACTAATGTGTAACAACACCTTTTATACCAACCTGTTGCACATACATGAATATTAGTCATTTATCTATAAATATATCCGTACATGCTCGTACGCTCAAATATATGCCCAATTGGTCAAAATTGCCGAGTCGGCGACTTGATGTTTGTACGTACGATCTTTTACACGCACTTGTTTATTTATGGCGCTTTAGCGTGAAGTTTTTGCGCCAATGTTGGCAAGGGTTTTGTGAGAACTACTGAGTACAAAATATGAGAAATTTCAACGTACCACAACTCAATTTTGGATCATCGATGTTTTGACTTGATAATTCGCAGCGCCTAAAACTTTCTGTTCCCATTATAAAGTTCCTTTCTCCCGCGTCCTCTCGAAGCGTCAGTTTCATGCGGAATAGAGCAAATCACTACACGCAAGAAATTTGAATTCGGGAAAGTTCTCAAATTTTGTGATTGTGTATTTTTCGACTTCATGAAGTGCTAGATACGTCTCGCGGAAACAATATTGATTTCAATTTGGGCGATCACTTTAACATTGCGCTGAGTGGCCGGATGGTAAAATTGGTAAAATGACAACTGAAAGGTTGAACTTGAGTTTCATGTTTCACTGGAGATTTTAGCTCACAAGTATGAAAAAACAGAACATTCAACAAACGTGGATCGATGCGTTTGATACAAATTATTTAATATTTCTTCCCCCACGAAAAGATTATCCTTAAATTTTTATGGCTTAGTCGTTCGGTTACTTTATTCCATGTGGAATTTCTTAAGAGTTGAAGAAGGGCTGTTGATGGCAGTTTATTCTTAAAAACGCATCAATTCCCAAATCTCACAGGTACTTTAATTTAAATTGCATTTCTCTTACCTCAAATAATGTCCTCATTTCAAGCTTAAAAACATCATTTACAATAAACTCTCCAGCAACAGCTACAGCAATTGACCAGACGTTACAAAACACAACGAATCATATCTTCTAGTCTTCGACGCCATTCTTTTCCCAGAGTAAAACACAGACACCTTTTTTGGGGCAGGTCTCCTTCGACGGGGCAGAGGGAACAGACTACGCCTTCCTCACGCAGAGAAGAGCTCCTGTGGAGGGTGAGGGGAGCTGGGTTGTGCCCCTGGGGGCCTACACAGCCGACGTGGACCAGCCCTACTGCAGCGTGGCAACTCTCCGTCTGGTGTGCGACTACACGACCGTGCCAGATGTGAGCTGGCGAGATTTGACGTAGCCCAGTCGAAATTTTGCACTACTTTTTCGATAGTCTTGGGAAATAATTGATCAAAATACGTGTCTCGACAAAATTATAGGTCTTTGATGCCAGATGTGTGCTGACGAGATTTGACGTAGCCCAGTCGAAATTTTTCACCGCTTTTTCGATAGTTTTGGGAAATAATTGATCAAAATACGTGTCTCGACCAAATTATATATCCTTGTAAATGCTCCCGTGAAATCGTTAGAATGAGATGCCTCGATTATCGAATGCTTTTGGTGATGCTTGCATCACATTTGTTAGCTCCTATGCTCTTGAAATGATGTTTCAAAATTATCATAATTATTCATTACATATATTCGAGCATCATTTAATAGAGCCAACTGAAAATATTCATCGATAAAAAGAAAAAATACAATCGTTATTTTCGCTCTAATTCACTCACAAGTGGGCTGAGCCACCACCGAGGATCATCAATGACCGAAAGTTTATGTCACATTGTAAAGTTCATTGTGTAAGCATCAACAATTTTCTCTCGAATGTTTTCAATTGAAAACTTTTTTTGGGTTTGAAGAGCGTCAACAAGCTCCATGGAAATTTTAGGCTCGCAAGAAAATTGTGCAAGAGCAATTATGGCGGACAAGTGCAACGAAGTAATTTATTCCGAGTTCTTCTTTCTCCACCTTGCAGGCTGTGGTGGTGGTGGTCTCGAACGTATCAGAAGTGGCTCTAAAGCGTCCCACTTCTGTCATTATTCGACCCACTCGAACGCAATTCGTGAGTACTCTTAATTAATTAGGCTGAATTTGGCCGTGCATCCAGCTTTCGTGTTATTTCTTGGGCGATGAGATCTTTTTTGAGATACTCGGAGTTCTACGGGTCTCCTCACAATGGTTTCGTGCTGTGTTGAGATTTTAAGGTTCATGCAGGTTAGGTTAAGATTGTTCGAGGGTGTACAGGTTCTTTTAATATATTATTCAGGTTCGTAAGTTTTTTTTGTCTTCAAACTTTTTTAGGAGATTTTAAATACTTTTTCAGACATAGGTGAGGGGCCAAAATTCTTGAATTACTTGATCTTTAAAATTATAATGTTGACGAGGAACTTTAACGTTTAATATTGCTAGATTTTTATTGCTTATTGTTGACGAGAAAGACTGGTGAAGACTACTTAAGATTTCAGTATCATAATTGGTAATTGAAGTTCTCAAGCCCAGCAGAGGGAATGACTTTCATGAATTTATCTTTCCAGTCACGCGGCCGGAGAAGGGCTTCTGATATGAAGGAAGATGTGAGCTGTAAAATAAATATAAACAATTCTAATCTAACAGCTATGACGGCTGAAAAGATAATTTATTCCTCAATTTTCACGGAATTGATTACGGGCACAACTATCATCGTATGTAAGCCTAATATGTCTAACTGGCAGAAATCTCTATCTCAATATGTGATTAAAATTATGACAATAATAATAATGATCTACCGGAATTTTCGCATTAACAAATATCACCAAAAATGTTTGGTAGAGAAAATTATAGAGGTCACAACAATGAATAGTGCATTTACACAGGTACTATTAATAAATTAAAGCTAAAGTGCACACATAGTCCATCATTTATTTCGAAGAACTTCAAGTGATGGTATAACTCATCGCTGTTAGTAAAATAAACAAGGCTCGTTAGACGGGCTCGCTTGTTTGAGGTTCTTCGACACTATGAGATCGATGTGCTCGAAGCGGCTGAAAAAATCACGATAGTCTATTCAAATTTCGAATTCAGACGGTCAGTTAGAGTAGAGTAACAACAAGCATCACATGACACTATCGCATCTATAGATTTTACCGTTTTTCACTTCATTCTGCTATCTTTTACTTCATTTTGCTATCGTGTTACTTCATTTCGCTATCTCGTTAGTCCACTTTCCTATCTTGTCACTTCATTTTTCTATCTCGTGGCTTCATTTTGTTATCTTGTTACTTTATTTATCTATCTCGTGGCTTCATTTTGCTATCTTGTTACTTTATTTTTCTATCTTGTGGCTTCATATCGCTATCTTGTTACTTTATTTTTCTATCTTGTGACTTAATTTTTCTATCTTTCATTTTGCTTCAATGGCTTCCCTCATCATACGAACGATGTAAAATTTTCGAAAATTATATTCCAATTACGCATGAAATCCACTCGTAAAATTCATGCTGTCAACTATATTAAGAGTGAAGACTGAATTCTGCCAAATTCGTAGAATACGCGAGAGAAAAATGAGTTGAAATTAAGGATTCGGTTAAATGTAGATGTTGCTCTATCTCTCCCAATATATTGAGAAAATGCGCCCTGAATTTTCTTGTGCATCTCACTAAATAATAACAAAAATTCGTTCCTACCGCTAAAATGGTGCGGGAATTTTTAGCGTTTTGAACCTGCCTCATATGCGTCACGTTTTTTAATACAATTCCCATTAATTTTGCTTGACTGAGCTCTCGATTAAAAATTTACATTCTAATTTCCGGTGTCGGCTTTTTCTTGATCGGCTTCGCAGAGTTGGTAACGTGACTTCATTTCTTCGCGAATATTTTCCTGTAGATATTGAATACCCAGAAAATATTCACTGCAGCACCAATTTCGTCTCGCAAATTCACCGTCATTCTGAATCACAGCCTCCGAGAGGACGTTCAACTTACTTCAAGTAATCTCGCTCTTTAGTCGAAAGCTTAGTCACGGACATGATTATTTGTCGTGTTTTCCGAAAATATTGTTTTTCTTTTTGAAACGAATTCAAATGCAATACATCATTAGATTACTGTCTGGACAGTTTGTGGATGGGTTAACTGAGTGTGATCATATCCTTGCGGTAGAATCATGGTAACCGTCACATCTACGGAAACAACACTCATTACATTACATTGTCACATCTACAGAAACAATACTCATCACATTACATTTTCACATCTACAGAAACAACACTCATCACATTACATTGTCACATCTATAGAAACAACACTCATTACATCACACCGTCACATCTACAGAAACAAAACTCATCACANCATCTATAGAAGCAACAAATATCACATGACACCCTCACAGCCATAAACAACAATCATCACATAACACCGTCACATCTTTAGAAACTCCTCACATGACACCGTCGTATCCGTAAAAACTGTCACTAGTGACACGACCATACGTAGACAGTGTCAGGCTGCCTAACTCCATCCTCGCAGCTTTGCTCATGAGCGCTGCCTCCAGCGACTAGAATACAGAAAAACAGTTTCACGGCGGTAGACGTAATGAATTTGTTTTTAAACCTTCCAGAACTTGTAAAAAATGTTTAAAATGATTTGCGATGTTATTTTATACCGCCTGAATTCTTCTGGGGCGACGAACCTCCATGACGTGCTACAATCATAACCAAAAATGAAATCTAAGCTATCATCCCTTGCTTGAAACCGAACTTTGAAAAGGAGAACAGCGCGTCTCAACTATTACCTTTTAGGAAGATTGAAGTCGGAAAAAAGACGTAATCTTGAGCGTAGTAAGGTGCAGCAGGTGCAGAGGTACTTGAGTCGCTCAATTCATACATAAGTAAGTCCTCAATAAGCCATGGTAAGTTTTTTTAGAAGCTAGTTCTTCGAAGCTTATTAGCACCAGGTATAAAATTCAAAGGAAAAATATCGTCCATCTGCTGAAATACATCAGGTTACGTAAATTGTGTACGGGTAAAAGTCCTGAGGTACCAAAAATCGGAGTTAAAGAACAAATTAGTTTTACGGGACTTTTACAGTTAGTGCAATAATTACATCTACACAAAAATGTAGATTGGTTTTGTAATCAATATAACATCTATTGCCATTACCTTCTGTTACCCTCGTTCTTATTAGGTTTCATCACCATTAGGTGTGCATAAAATGCACGGAATGCACTGTTAAGTTAAAAAAGAACATGAACAAGCCTAAGTTTTAAGCTTCAGGTAAACTTTCTGGATCAAATTTTTGGAGAATTAATTATTCCTCCGAGGCCCTTTCACACACGGACGAGAAAACGATGCACGTGCCTCAACAAATCCTATCCCCAAAATTGTCGCTTTTTATTCGTGTTTGTTATCACCCATTGTTAGGTTTGCTAAATTACCTGCCACTGTACAGACTATTACAGACTATTTACGGACTATTTACTGGCTATTTTTACAGACCATTTTTCGTATAGAAGCCGAAAAAATTCCTTTCATCTTTCTTGATCTCTTCCCGCAAGCCTTTTTTATCGTTATTAACACAGTGACGCACCCTCCCTCGGGAAGATTCTGAGAGCAATAAGCGGGCGCGTTAGCCTAGCGTAAATATTAGGAGAAACTTTCTGGGTTTGGGGACAAGGTCCTGCCGACAAACAACGTAACAATTACATTCTTAGCCGTAATTTACCCTGGTTGTAATTCAGCACATAATATCTGGAGGAAAAACAATCACTTTAAGAAACCTTCACGCAGTGAAATTCGCGGGAGGCGGAGCCGAGGTGCGAGACATTTTACTTCTGAGGGTCACCGCGAGAGTGAAATAACAGAAGAAATATAAATTTTTCGCCGTAAATTGAGAATTTAACATTGTCAGGCTGAAAAATGATGGATCATTCCATTTTTTTCAGAAATAATTCGCTGAAGTTGACTGTAGAAGTTTGTGAATGATTCTGTGGTATTATTGTTGACTTTATGAATTGGTCTTGCAGTTGTCAGACTCAAGTCCCAATGCGTACTTGCACCGAAAATGGTAGAAAAAAATCAATCTGGGCGAATTTCAGGCCAAATTTCATACAAAGGTTACTCACCGAGAATAAATGAATTAATTATCATACAAAAAAAATTGCAGAGCACCAGTAGAAACTAAACAAAAGTAATATCAGGAGCGGAGCACAAAAGGTGATTCAACTATATACATATGTATACATATATAAGCCTATTTAATCGAAAATCTATACCTCCCGACTTGGTGAAGTTCCATTTTAACTCACCTTAATTCTCATCACACTCAATGTTCACCTCTCAAACATACGTATTCATTTCTTTCACTTTCACATGGCTTTAAGGTATGAATACCAGTTAATCTTTTCTGAATTTCGTAGTACTCAGTTTTGAAGAAGCACGAATGCTTATTTTCCTATCGCATTTTACCTGATGCGAGTGCGTTCTACGTAGAAAGTCAAAAACATTTGACAAATCAGGAAGGATTTCCAAGGAATCTCATGCAGGCTCAATACAATATTTATAATAGTCCCGTCAGATATCTCGGGCAGAATGCACCTCCGGCCGCGACGTAAGGCTTATGGGATTTCGTGCTGTCCTTTCGTTGGAAGTCACCCTCGAATGCGAGCAGGGCTGAGCCTCATAATCAAAACATCCCTTCGTCTTCAAAACAAGATTACAGCGAGCTTCAAAATAGACCTCGTGAACACTTTCACTATATATAAGAATTGTGAGGAAGAGATGTGAAGTTCTGCTGAACTACTGAGTAAGAAACATTTTAAAATACAAATGCATTTGGGGACGGCGTACAATAACCCAAATCTTCCCATCCAGCGTTATCTGTGTACCGACAGCCTGGTTGAACTTTACGGGAGGCTTGTTATCGAGGCATCGTTGTATGGGAGGGCTAGAATAAGTACAAGGCAGCCCTGCTATCCAATTCAGGAAAGTCATCCAAGTGTCTGTACGAAGCACGGGAAGGCCAAAGTCAAGGAACGCTAAAAGATTTTGACTTTTATGTTGATCAGAATTAAAGTTTTTCCGGGCTTGTTAGGTTCTAGATTCCTATTAGGATTTTTTTTAATCAAAATAATAACGGTATATTGTGACCGAGAAAAGCATTCGATTGATAGCATAAATGAAAAACAAACCCCGCCGCGATGGCCTTACGCGTTGTTGTTAAGAACTTTTCCACATTTCTGTAGGACGCCTCGAGTGCTATTCTTCATGAGTTAAAAATGACCCTGTATTGCTCAGGGGTCACGTCGCAGATAACGTGTCAATTAACTTCGGCGTAGCAAGTACGTCATCAAGGTGCTTAATCAAATGCGAATTTTGCGTGCATCAAGAGCGTCATGGTGAACACATTTACTTGGAATTTAGCCCAGCGCATCTACATTGTCTTTGTTGTTTAGCTTGCGCTTTGGCGCAGCTCCGAATTGGCATTCAGTAAACAATGACATCTAAACGACATCAGGACGAAATTGTGGCCTTGGCAATAGTAAACGGGACCACCGAGCATATATATCAACAAGCCGACGTGAGCAGAAAATCGATTTTTAACTTGTGGAGGCTGTATCGATAGGACATACGAACACTTTCAGAAGCATTTTTGGAGGAAACGTGGTGTTTTGGCACAAAACAAGTTTGTAAATTTCGAACTCACTAACTCTTTGCGGCACTAGAGATGTACAAGATCTAGGCTTCTTAGAACGTATATTTAGATTTACTCTGAGCCAAAGTCCTTTGCGTTATACATTACACTCGCTACCTCATTTCAACCGTGACCGAAGGCGTCTGTAATGAACGTGCTGGGGCACGAATGCGCTGCCTGCTGATTATGTGATCGCGAATGGATGGATTGTGTCGAAAATGTTATAAAAGTTCACGTGTTATGAAACATTTAAAATGATGTAAACTAGAAAATGGTATAATGTAATAACACAACAATAGAGAATGTTGTAATACGTTTAGAGCCCATGCCTTAATGAATTTTCTTAAAAGACAAAATTTCAGGAGCTACGTTGCAGGAAGAGAGTTACACTGAAGTTACACAAGAGAAAAATAATGGTGCACAAGAGCTGGATGTTTCTTAATTCATTTTCAGTTATACCAGTCCCACGCATTGTAAAAAATTTCTGGTATATCTTTTTCAATATTTTACCATATCATAGAACTTTTCAATTTCAGTCTCACTTGGAAACTCAAATAACAAATAATTAATTTTGTGCGTTTCAGGTGGCAGTGTCTGAAGTGACGAGTTTGTCCGTGGCCCAGCAGCAGAGCGATGCAGAACTCAGTGTTCTGGCGGTCAACTCGAATTTCATCAATCTGACGGCGGTCGTCCATTCCTTTATTCTTGATAATTCTTCTGTAGATTTATTCTTCATGCCTCCTGATCACACGATGATGAGCCTAACTACACGTAACTGTGAAATTAGAGAATTGGTGGTACTGACGCAGTTGGCTTTTTTCATTCTTTCGAAAATTGGAAACATTCATCTCTTAACTGGTGATTCCGTCCTCATTAAAAACAGTTGTATCGATAAAATTTCCCCTGCTGGGTTGGTGGTTCGACGCGATGGGTTCATCGATTCAACAACTATCGATTATCTCGGCGAAAAAAGTATCGTTATTCACGGAAAATTCACAGCGAAAAACACAAGTATATCAAAAGCAGTCGAGAACTCGATTGTGGTTGGAGAGAGCGGCTCCGTTATCCTGCAGAACGTAACCATGGAGCACAGCGCCAAATGCCCCTTCTTGATCCTTGGAAAAATTGACTACGTCTCAGACTTGAGAATCAATGGACTGCACATAAATTCGGCGAGCAGTTTCCTGCAATACTGCGGTGTGGATGGAGTGTCCCACTTAGGGACTAAAAGTTCCGAATGGAACGACGAAATCAATGGAAACAAACGGAAATTTTGGCTGGGATTGGCCGTAGGAGCGTTGGTGTCTCTGTTTTTGGCCGCAACCATTTTGCTGGTCATCAGATCGTGCAGGTGAGACCAAAATTTGACTTACCTTTTTAGCTGTTTGTTAATATGATTTGTTACTTACCCATCAAATCTAAATTATAAAATTTGCTGTAGTTTTGAGTTTTTCTAATGAAAAAATACATTATAATCAAACCTGAGTTAATGAACTTTCAAAATTAGTTTTCAGTTTTGAGTTTTTTTAATGAATAAATATATTACAATCAAACCTGAGTTAATGTACTTTCAAAATTAATTTTCAGTTTTAGTTTTTCTAATGAAAAAATATTTTTAATCAAACCTGAGTTAATGTACTTTAAAAATTGATGTTATATGTGAGACAAAATAATCGTGTCCGCCCCCAGACCCGGAAGGCCGTTCCTCATGCCTTTGGTGTCGTGGAGAAGTTCATCCGAGACCATCGTCTATTCAGGCCTCAAACAGAACGAACCTCCACTTCAAGAACCTGCCGAGTCGCCGCCAGAGGAGGACTCTGAAAAATCGAGGCTCGTTAAAGAAGATGAACAATAAA